>CM022944.1:20902281-21022281 GCA_012931725.1 Litsea cubeba | reverse complement strand
GAGAGAGAGAGTAAATGATAGTTTTGGAATGAGATTAAACACGTTTTGGGTTGTGTTTCAAAAGGCGCCTTGTATATAGAGAGTAAAGAGTAGGTTTGGAATGAGATTAAAAATGTTTTGGATTGTGTTTTCAGAAGGCGCTTTACAGTTCGTTGTGCACGTGATCGATTTTCATTGGAGTATGCATTATATTACAATGGATGAATGGAGTCCAGCCCTTAAGACATATCATAATATCTATTCACAAGTGCGCCACGTATGACCCATTCAACAAAAATCCCACGTGACAAATATGGAATATCACATAAGGGCAAAGCTACCATACAGCGCTGCCTCATAGGATGATGTAGCGCCTAACATATGCAGTGGGTGAGGCCACTTTTAAAAAATCCAATCCATTCATTGGTTCTAACATTCACTGTGGGTTATAGATATAAAATATTATTTAAATCAACAATATGCACACCGTTGGATTAACTAAATCATGAACAAATGATTCAACTTTATATATTTTCTCTTTCCTTCCTAAGTTGGACACATATTTAAAATTACCATATCAATCTAACGGTAGATCCCATAAAATACACTTTAAAGTTATATATGCAAAGAACATGATATGTGTAAAAGACAATAGATGGATTTGATTTTTTAAAAATGGCCCCACCCACATGCATATGCCAGGCACTGCATCATACTAAGATAGCTTTGCCCATCACATTTGCATAACCATTCCCATCAATAAATTCCCTTGTCTAACCAAGGAATCACCCAAATTACCCCTCTAATCCATCGTTCGTCTCTTTTATTCGTTACCAGACCAATGGCATTCTTGCAAATTAAGCATAAACCGGGTACATTTCCTTGACTCTCCATCTATAAATGACCCAGCCACTACCTGAAGACTTTCAAAGCAAAAGAGACTTTGAAAAGAGATTAGAGAGATAGATATGGCGGGAAATATAGAGATGACCGGAAGGCGTGAGAGGAGATCCGGCAGGCTGATTCCGAGGAGGGGTCAGGTGAAAGCCGCTATTGTCATCGGCTTGGCCCACTCCTTGGCCTTCTAATTCTCGGTTAGCCGGCGCGCCGCGCCCGCCGTAGCCGGCTAGGTGTGGGCCAGGAGCTATCTAGATGGAGCTTCCACACGTGTCTTGCTGCCTGACAGAGTTTGTTTGTTTGTAAGATGTTGGTATCCGGTTTTTGAGATTGTACAGCGGGAGAAAATGAAATCTGAGCCGTCCGCGGGACTAGTATTATGTAGTCTTGTAGATCTGAGCCGTCTGATTTTTGAGTTGTTGCTGTTGTACAGAACCGTGTAGAAAATTGCCGATGAATGCAAAATCTCTTTTTTCTTTCACTTTTCATTTTCCATTTCTGTCGATTCTGGAGGGGAAGTAGTGCCCTGCGCATTTTAGGTAATTGAATGGTGTTTTGCTAGCGTGAGCTTGTAGTTGAATATGGGGGAGACATCTGGGAGTCTGGAATGGATACTCTGGTTTTTCTCCTCCTCCTCCTCGATGTTTGCTATTGCCCAATTCTCGGTCAATTTGGACTCGCCCAGCTCAGAATGGGTAAAAGGGGGCTGCTTAATTCAGCAACATAAGTTTGCTGCATATGGATGGCGCACTTTAGCAGAATCGCCCTAAAATGGACATAGACGATAGTTGCATTGTATTGCACGTGCCTAGGGTTGTAAAGGGGGCTGCTTAATTCAGCAACATAAGTTTGCTACATATGGATGGCGCACTTTAGCAGAATCGCCCTAAAATGGACATAGACGATAGTTGCATTGTATCCCACGTGCCTAGGGTTGTAAATGAGTCCCCGATTATTCGATTACCCGAAGGTTCCGACCCGTTAGGTTCTGGGTTTGGGTCCTTATTTTGGTCCCGATAAGTAAATGGTTCCGATTCCGGATCATTTTTTTGGAACCATTACCTAAACGGGTCTGGTTCCGGATCCGCAGTGGCTCAGACCCGTGAACCTGAGACCCGACCCAATACTCTAACTTAAATAATTTATTATCTATATGTTACATGGGAACCCCTCATTCTAAGCTTCTAACCTAATCTTCCGTCCCCAAACCACATATTATTGATAGACAAAATGTTACATTTGCTTTGTAGGTGATCCAATTGAATTACGAAAAAGCATAATTATTTTTTTTAATGGAAAAATACAAGTATTAGGGTCCAGACCCGGAACCGAAACGGATCCAGACCCGCCTCACATACGGTTCCGGTTCCGGTTCCCATGAATATTATCGGTTCCGATTCCGGAACGAGTTTTCTGGTTCCGAACCGGGTCTGGTTCTGGATCTGGTTCCTCCCCTTAGAAACGGTTCCGGTTCCACTCTGGACCCGGACCGGAACCGACCTGTTTACAACCCTACACGTGCCTAGTAACTGAAGTGGGCATCCGGATCTTCTGAGATTTTTACTCACGAGGGATCCGTGAGGTACTAGCTCATTGGGCTGTCGGGACTCGGGATGCTAGATATCAGTCAAGGAGGCAGAAACATGAGCTATATAATTTCCGCTAAGCAAAGCAAGAGAGAGGGGATCTTCTAGGGTGAGTGTTCTTTGGGATGCTCTTGATGTGATCAGTGCAAATTAATGGATGGGAAGATTGATCGATAGGCACCTGTATTTTGGACATCAAAGAATTTGCATCCCAATTTGCTCTAGTTAGTTTTGGTTACATTCATAGATCGATTACTGGTGCTGCATATTTGATGGTGAAGTTTGGTAGAAATTGTAGCGGTGGTGTTGTGTAAGATTTCGGTCCCACTTTTAAATATTTATTATATTTTAATTAGATATTATTATTATTTTAATTAAATGTATTTTAGTTATTTAAGTGGTTAGAATTAAGTGAGGCACACGTTAGATTAGATGTGTAGATTGGTGAGTTGGGTTAATGGGTAGATCTTGACCCGTAGTTTTGACCCAATGACTTAAGCCTAGAGAATATTCTTTTAACCTAATCCACGTCCCGGTTCTTCTTCCTCATCTTCTTCATCTTTCAACTTTTCAAGCCATTTCAGCTTTAAGATCCAGCTATCAGAATCAAGATCAGAGGATACCATCATTCTTGGTTCAACTTTCTTATCACAGGTAACCTTCTCCTCAAACCATTAGGAGTAAATCTGTACTCTTAAGTTATCTTCTTATTCTTTCCAATGTTAGATTCTGGGTAGGAATACCTTAGATCTGATCACCTAGGCATTTTTATCCCATCTCTTGTCAGATTGGAGTTAGGATTGTGATCGAGCGCCCCGGTATTCTAGGATTGGGTATTGGTTATGATCTATTGCTTTCTTTCTTCGAACCCCAGTGAAAGACAAGTACATTATTATAATTTGTTATTGAATGCGTTGTTTGATCCTTGATTCCTATATAATGCATATATGTTTGTTTAATTGCCCTTTTCTAAATGATAATGGTAGATTAGAGATTTTAATGGATGCTTGGATTAATTGGTGATTTGGGTAATGAAAATGTGGATTCCATTTCATTTCTAATGGATGTGATTCGTATGGATTTTGGATAAATTGTACTCTCTTTTGGAAAATGGATGAAAAGGGGAAAAACCCCAATCTGTGACACTGTACGAACTTGGTCAACATTCTGGACGTCACACGTTCGAATGTTGCATTGGAGCATTCGAACGCATGAGTTCAGAATCGTCTGAGCCAAATGGCAGAGACGTCGAATGTTTGAACGTTCCCTTCGTGTGTTCGAACGCTCGATGTCAGGCTTGTCTGGGCCAAAAAGGCAGAGACGCCAAACGTTCAAACGTACCTCATGAATGTTCGAACGTTTGACTTTTCCCTCCTGCCGAGCAAAAAACCCGAGACCCTGAACGTTCGAACGTTGGGTTCGTACATTTGAGCGTTCAATGTACTTGGGGCATTTTGTGATTCTTTTCTATTGTTTTGGCTCTATTTCGTTTGAGGATTTATGGTATTGTGTATGAGACTTCATATGGATCTAATGACCTTAAATATCTACCCAGACTTGTCATAAGAACAGTCTTTGGGCATACGGTGTCTTATTGACGTAGGATTCAAATACCTAGCATGATTTTAATAAATTCTAGTGAGAAAGGATCGATACATCTCTATTGGTAACCTTTCATTGGGACTATGCACCGTGAATGTTGAGAGATGTAAACGTCCCTAACTTACTAGTGTTTATCATTACGTATTGAAAGGTATATAAATATACGTCTAACCTTAGGATTGATTCGAACTATATCTTGACCTTTGTATTTGCATGCATATGTTGGATTAGATTATGTATTTCTTTAGATGCATACCCTATTATGTGTTATGGACTATGAAGTAGCTTGGCACGTTATGTATGTTGATTTGACTATGATATGGAATGTGATATGGCCAGCACTTCATTTTGACTTAGGACTCTTTTGTCGGAGCTTTATTAATCAGGTCTATTATGCATATATATTTTCGCTTATGTGGGTCATTTATGAACAGCTGCAGATCGATATGTGGACAGTTGATCACCGATGTGTCCGGATCACTTATAATCTATTTTGAATGTGAACATGTTATCCTGATATTTGATCGATTAATGACCACTGACGTTATGGACAGGCTCTCCCGGTTATATAGAGCTGACCACTCACAACGGGGACACTTATCTCCGTGTGAATTATATATTACCCATTTTGTATTATTTGGATTTATGTTATACGGTCTTTCTTATCATTATCTTTATCATGGTTTCATATGATCTCACTTGTCTATACTCAACTTGATATCGTATTTTCATTTCGAATTATGATCATATTCTTTCTATTTACGTTACTATATTTGGTGCATAGGTACCGAGCCCTAATATACCGAGGAGACGGAAGAGGATCAAACGTTTCAAACGTTTGAGCCAATTGATGAACCTGAGTGGGATGCCGAAGACGGTTTTGGAGCCGTCTGAGCCTGGATGAGAGAGAACATCATCTTAGCAGTTCTTTAGATGAACTTTCTTTAATGATAAACCTTTCCTTAATATAATTGTTTAATTTAATTCTGCAACTTTAACTGTTAATGTTTATTTGATTTTCGTGTTGGATCTTATTAATGAATATTGAATACCAATTGAATAAAGCTTCCGTTGCATTTAATGAAATTTATTTTGACTCACAACGGTTTGTGATTTTATGTGGGTCCACTTTTGGAAGCTTGTGTTGTATTAAACACAGGAATTTGAATTTGATTTTAATTTTTCACGTTTTTCTCCAATTCTTATTTTGGGGACGTGACATGTTGAATGGTTTGATTTTGTCCCAGTTGGAATTTCCAGACTCCTTTGTTGATGATGTAATCTGTTGTTGGGCTGGGTTGATCTATTTTTGTTCTGTTGTTTGTTTTAAATTTGTTCTGTACTCTTTAATGAAATCTTGGTTTACTAAAAGAGATAAATTTCCTAATCCAACCTGTTAATTCAGGATGTGGGTTGAAACTTTTATTTTTGAAATGGGTCAGGTTCCAATTGAGTCCATTCTTGGTATTGGACTTAAATAAGCTGGTATTGGGGTGCAGTTGGCGTCTTCTTGTTACCTCTATCGCAAGCATCAAGAGTCAGTCTATAGCCTCTTCTTTCTCTGTCCCTTTGCCTTGATCTTCTGGGACTGGTTTCAGCAAGAAGGCAATTTCAGTGCTCATGCGGCAGTCACTTCTCTATGGAGTTCTCTCTTAACTAGTTCTTGCTCAAAAGCAAAAAAAGGGTCTTGGTGCTCTATTTCTGATGGCCCTGTTCAGCTTGTGAAAGGTTAGGATTCTCACTCTGTTCAGTGGTATGAAGCCATTTCAAGAAATGATTACCAATTTCTTCATGGTAGATGCTTCCCAAGATCTTGGTAAAACGTCTTCATCATTCTCTAGCTCCTTTTTAGATTCTTTCTTAGCATTATGTAACCAGCACTATCCTAGTTTGAGATAGTGGGTTGTCCCCTCTTGTGGGTTTATTCTGTTGGTTTTTCTTTTGGCTGTATCTCCTATCCTTCCCCTTTTTTTCAATTCAATTTTGCAACTTAACAAAAAAAAAATAAAATAAAATTTTAAGAGCATGTTTGGTAAACGTCCTCAGAGAGGATTTCTTTCGTTTTTCTGTGATCCCGTGGAAAACCCACGTTTGGATCAGCGTGGAAAAGCTCTTGGAGGAAGAGAGAAATCTCCGTTTGCTAATATTCTGGAAGTCAGACAACCCCCCCTCGGATCGGCGGAATCCACGCGCGCGGAATTGCGGAGCTACAGTGTTCCGGACATTAATATTGGGGTGACCGGTTTTTGCATTTTTTGGTTTCTATGGGCCCCACAATCAAGATCTGAACCGGTAAGAGTGTTAACAAGGTCCAAAACAGCTACCATACCAAAAATCAGCTGTTGATTCCATCTATAACTTGAGATATTTGCAAAATAATTCTGACCGTTGATATGCCCCACATGAAAAAAAAAGGGATTATTTGGCGGTACGTTTTTTTCATTTTTCTGATTTTTGTGGGCCTCGAAATCATCATCTGAACCATGAATAATATAGAGAAGACCAAATGCAACTAGGGGCTCAAATTTCAACCGTAGATCTATCATGTATTTTGAGATATTTGTAAAAACGTCCATACTCTAAACTATTATGTTTTTAATTTATGTGGCCCCTTTGCACAATCTGAACCGTTCAGAATATTTGAAGAGACAAAAAACTGGTTTTAGGGTGAAAGATCAGCCCTTGATATTTCATGGATTATGAGAAATTGATTAAAAACTTATGATTGTTGGATTACACAATGCATGGACTCCATGATTCCTCTCTGCTGCCAAACTTGGATCTATATTTAGGAAATCCTCCTTGAGGATGGCTTCATTCCAACGGATCAAAGAAAACGTCTAATTAAGGGATTCCTGTCAATTTGCCAAACGTGCCCTAAATAAAATGATCTCAACTCAATCATAGGTGACTAATTGAACGCCCCACCATCGTAACCTAAACATGAGGTCAGTTATGGTTTTGGATTGATCCCTTTGACTGACAGTTTGAGCTCGGTTGAAATTTACAACCTGACAAATAAAGGGTTCGGGTTTGAGTTCGAGTTTAGCCTATAAGTTTAGTTACAGTGTTCAACTTGAACCTCCCCTGACGCCACCCATTTCAACCCTGACATTTATAGCCTCTTTGTTTGCATTGTATTAAATCTTAAGTTTAAAAGATGCTCTTATCAAAGCAGTTTAAATTGAAGAAATAAAGGTAAAGATAAAAATAAAAAAAACTTGATGCCAAGCAAGCTCTCCTTTAGTGGAAACTAATAACCCAAGTACTAAACAACCATTCCTAGTAAATCAACTCCTTAGAAAGCCAGGATCCAATCTACTATACTTCAACCCTCTTCCCTTTATTAATATTCCTTCGATGGAAGTCATATTACACTCACTTTACAATGAGTTCCATTCCTAGAAACAATTGAGCCCTTAAATGCATATTAATCAGGTCTAAGCTAATTAGGCTTTGAGCCCAAACAAGGCACTCACTAAAGTGGGCTAGGATTCAACAAATAGAGGTATTACAATCGATATTTTTCTTTTCTCACGTCATTGTGTCTGAAATTAGGTTTAGTCTATATTCTGATGTCCACCTCCTAGTAAAGGCTTTAAAAGGGTCTCCTTGAGATCTGCTCTAGGCTGGGCTCTGATACGTATCTGCTGGACATGAACCCGCTTGCTTGGACCCAAATTCAAATCCAATAAATTTTAATAAGACACTTTGATATGGATGGAATGAATAAAAGTTGTATTTTATTTCTTACGATTAGTATATATAAATGACACTAGTGTGGGCCTTGGGAGAAGTTCTCAATATGGTTCAAGTCCATCTGGCTCCAAACCTATCGGCCGAGATTGGTTATCAATGGCCAGAAGGAAACCATATGCCCGAAGGTAAGGCCAATATATAGGTTGGGGTGCGACTTCATAATAGGCACGATTAGCTGATGGGCAGGATGAAAGCCCTTAGACTACACTTTTAGTTTTGGGTAAAACAGTCTTGAGGCTGGAGTTGAGCCGGACTGACTTATGTCCTGGCCTGGGCTCATTTACGATTGATGAGTTCGAGTCCAGGTCCGAGTTCAACATGGAGCCTAGAGTAGGTTCCAAGCCCACTTGTTGGTGAACAGCCCCAAGTCCACCCATTTTAAGCCTATTAGTGGACACTGGTCCAGGCTTTAAGTAAAAGTATTGATTGGAAAAGAAAAAAAGAGGATAAAATCACATAAGAAAGAAAAACCTTTTATATGCATGGTGCATGCATTTTTTTTTTAATATAAGTTTACTATAATATATAAAGGTAGGAGGTTTTGGCTTCAATTTTGACCGCCAGTTATGTAACTACTCATGCAACTACCCATTCATTTTTTTATCAAATCACTTATGTTTCAGTTGTTTCTATGTATTTATACCCTTTTTGCTCAAATTATAATATATTAAGTTATGAGGTTTTGGCAATTTTGACCGTCGGTTATAATTTTGACCGACGGTTATGTAACTACCCACTCATTTTTCCATCGAACCACTCATGTTTCAGTTGTTCCTATGTAACTATGCCTTTTTTGCTCCAATTTCTCTATTTCTATTTTCTCCAACTTGTCCTATGAAAAGAGGTAATTTTTTTTAATATCTGATTATTTATTTTACAGTGCAGGGAGATACGATGCTGAGCAAGGGATATTGGGCTAGTTTGACATTATAGAAGTCAAACAGGTTTGTGACCCTCAAATCTGGACAGGTAATGGACTCAGACTGTGTTTGATGCGAGTCCTGGTTTAGACCCATTGAAAGCCTTTTTACTTCATTCATTCACGCGTTTGTTTATTTCTCAAATTGTCGTGTACTATTAGGAAACCCTAATAAACTAGTTATTCGCAGTAGGGCCCTTTGATGGGCCGAGCTGGGTAAAAAGAAGGGCCGAAGCTTGTTAAAATAAATATTGGCACCCGAACCATACCATCGAATAGAGAAAGAAAGGAGAAGAAAAGAGGCTCCTTCATATAATTTATTTATTACCATTACCAACTCCATAATAGTAGTTTTTTAGTAGTTTTTACCAACTCCATAATTATTATCATTACCAAACCTAAATAGTAGGTTTGTGACACCACCACCAGCAGTAGTGGGGGAGCAACAACAACAGTAGACTAGAGTCGAGTAATAGCGGCGGGGCCTCATCATTGAACGTAGCCTATCCTCATGGAAGATAGGCTTCAGGAGCAGCTCCAAGGTGTTTGAACTCCTTTACAGCTGTTTCGAGCATGTCCTCGTCCACCAGGGAGTAAATGAAGATGTCAACAGGTTTGTTACCCCTTGGAGTGGGCTTGCCGATATGCTGGGCAAGGTTGTAGTAGTACTCTTTGGCGTATTTCGGTGAGGCATAAGCAGTGGGCCCGTCAGTCGGCCACCCAGTCACAACGTGTATGTCCACCATGCCCAATCGGTACCACTTCTGCAGAGGACAGTAAATGCTATCGAGCATGGCATCAAAAGCCTGCTTGTAAGAGAAATCCCCATCATGCATGTAGATCGGAGCCCTATCTTCGAGAATGCAATTGGCGATAGGTACGTCTGAGCTGATCATGAAATAGGGCATGATTCTGACAAAGAGCCGGATTGGAGGGCCCAGGACTGGGGCCTCGAGTTCAGAAAGGATGACGAATATCTCCTTGGACCTTGCAGTCAGATGGCATGTGGAAGGAGGCGTGTTCGCTGTATAAGAATCCCCAAGGATGGATTCATTGACTATGATGGACAACTTAATATTGGTGTCTACGAGCAATTTTTTCAAGTTCATCATGGCGTCCTTAAAGATAGAAGGGGAGAAATCATCGGACCCAATCACATCGCCCACGCAAACGTGACTGATGACGCTTGCATAGCTGGCTATGTAAGTATGAACCCATTCTTTGGCTTTCATAAAGTCGGCAAGTAGATGGAGATCCTTGTAATCGATGCCCAGGACGACTTTCATTTTGGATTTGAGTTCCGAGTCGGCGGTGATGAGCTTAAGAATGGAGATAACAGCTTCGTTGGGCGGAGAAAGAGGTGTGGGAGAAAGCCACATCTTTGAGATGCCGTGTCTCTTGTATATCTCCACTACGTCAGCAGGCGTCCATCGTGGTTGGCTTGTCTTTGTCCCGTAACAAAGACCATATGCTGCTTCTGCTCCAGTTGAGTTGGATTTCATTGCATTAGGTTTGTAACATACCAAGCAGTAGGGGAAGAAAGAAAGAAACAAACCAGAGAGAGACAGATACACACGATTATCAGTAATAAGAACATACAGACACATTCATTACATATGATTCATATCTTACAAAATATTTCAGAAAATGATTTTTTTAATTAACGTTAGGTTTTAATTGCTTTTCAGTTTTTTTTTTACTATTAATTATAATAGATATTTTGACACATATATTAGTCCTCCTTAAATTTAGTTTTCCCAATTTCATGATCGAAATTTAGATAATGTCGCCGGAGTCGCTCGACTTCGGTCAAACTTTTTTTTTAAATTTTTTTGTGATATATTGCGATATCATTGTATTTATCAGTTTTGGTATCAGAAATTTTCAGCAACCAGCAAATGAATTCGTCTTTTTTACAGAACACGAAAAATGGCATTTTGTGAAATGTAAGCACACATCCGACCACTATTTCTTAGGTTTTATCATTCGAACTTTTTTTTTTTTCCTTTCCTAAGATGCTGCAAAAAAGTCAAGACATCATGGAACATTCCCATGGTATGATGAGATTTATCAGTTTCTATGACATACACTGTTCTCGTGATATCATAGGATTTAGGGCAAACAAGTTATAAAAAAAATGTTGAACAGAGTCAAATGACTTTGATGCAATTATCCGAGTTTTGGTTATAAAATTAAGAAAATCGATTTTAAGGAGGATTATTAACTTGTCAAAACCCTTATTTTACTTTTAAGAGGATTTTACTAAAAAAATAACTTTATGTGGTCAGTGCACTAGACAGGAAAATTTAGCCAAACTCACGCCAAACAGTGAATCCGCATAGAAAAACCAACTTTTTTACCATTTTTTTTATAAGAGTAACAAAGATAATTAAGAAAAAGAAAGAAAGAAATAAATAGATCGACCACATCCATACCAAACATGATATAAGATAATCAGTGAAACTAACAACGAATACACACAAAATTCCTTACATATGATCGAAGCATGAAGCATCATCATTATCATCAGAGCCTTGGCTTAACTATGTTGAATTCGGGCGAATTCTATTTCTCCATTCAGTCCTTATATATTTTGCATATTTTACAAAGATTAATTTGAGAAGGAATTTTATTCTTTCGTTCTCTCTTTTGCAGGTCTTTTTCATCTTTGGATCTTTTAATTGTTTTTATGTATTTTAAATCTAATTAGAATTATAAAAATATATAATATAACATAAAGGTGTATTGGTTAGAACAAATAAAGTTCTTCCCATGCAAACTCTACACATCTTTTTCTTTACTTCTTTTGATCGACTAAACCCAATAAAAGTTGGCAGCAGCTGTACTGATGGGTGGGGCCAAAACCTTCATGAATCCAGCGACATGACTCGATTTCAGCAGAGTTTTAAACAACCTTGCTCTTAACTTTAACAATCAACAATTATGTTGCGTCCCTCCTTTTTTCTTTGAACAAAACAAACAATGATCATCATCAATCAATAAATTTAAAAGAAAAAAATAAATAATAAATAAAGAGACCCATTAAATCACTTTTAGTTATTATAGGCCAATAAACTTCTTCAGTCGGTATTCTATCCTAGAAGGAAGCTAGATACAAATCCATTCATTCCCAGCACTCCACAAACAACTTTCTTTCTTTGTTTCATGTATTTTGTCTGCTTCCAACAGAGGGTAGAATGGAGGACGTTTGGTGCATCATTATGTGAGTGCACAGCACAATTGAAAGGAGAATTCATGGTTAACTAAACCTCATTTAATTGTTTTGTTTGACACAAAGCTTTACATTTGCAGATGGATTAGACGGACCGCACCCAAGTCTTAATACACCTCACAGAGAGAAGAGAAGATCATTCATTACCTCTAGCCAGAGCCCCCGGACCTCCAGCAGTTGCATTTGTTAATGCCATTTGAGTGATCTTCGACTACTACTTGCACAGGCAGTGAAGTCGTGACGGATGAATGAAACACCATGATCTTCTTACCTTAAATAGAGAAAGAGGAAAGCAAGTAGTTGGATATCATTTTCAACTGGGAGGTCGCCGGTAGGTCGTTTACACATTAACCGACTCGGGATTTTTTAAAATTAGGACTCAGGGGTGTGACTGGTTGGCTCTTAACTCGAGTTCACTTGGTTGAGTCGGGGAACTACTTGTATTAAGAATACACAAAATTACACATACGTATATAGTATAATATGGAAATATTCAGGTGAGAACTTGTGACTTGTGTAAGAACTAATGGTGGGGCCCGCGTAGCAACCAATCTGAAATGTGTACTAACGTGGATCCCATGATAGTCACTGATCCCGAGGTTTGACACTCATCCAAATACACACACAAACTAATAATAATAATAATTTATAATTATGATACACCTCAATCCAATCCGTTTGGACCTGACCCACCGGTTTGCCACACCGCATCATAATTCATAAGTCATTTGTGTAATCACTTAAGAATGAATCCATGAGATATTCAGGAGATGGAAATAGCTGACTTCTCCTACAAAAACATTACAAGAAGAATTCTTACAAAATTTGTAAAACATATATACACTCTTCTTGGTTAATTTCATTTTTTTGTGTTTTTATCATGGTTTCAAAATATGATTGAAGGCACTATTTTGGGCAAATGTCAAAACCTTATATATCGGGTAATATACTGGTTTGTGACTGAATTTATAGTTTCTTTTTGTTATCTTTTCAAAAATTATTTTTGAAAAATTAAGAAAATAAGTCATGCTCTCATTTGATTTGAAATGATGCAAATCTGATCTAATTCCTTCTTAATGGCTGTGACAATTGTGTATAATGTGCTACCAATCTGTTGTGTATTGCTTGGGCACCATGTCTCATATATAAAATCGCATCCTCTTGTACTTTAATATTTTCGGAATCTTGCACTTCTTGGAGATAGAGATGAATTTCTCTTAAGCACCCGCACACTATGTAAAAATCCAACGCAAACATCTTGGTGGTTGTCCATTCTCTGTAGGACTACTTATTTTGTGGACATGAAAGTCATTAAAATGAAAACAGAGGGGTATATACAATAATAATTCCGTGGGAGGAGCTTATTTACAAATTCTATAAGCCTCATGGGGTATAAACAAAAAACTCTGAAAAACTTGCGACTTGGGGTGTGGCCTTTTTGCCCTTTAGTCGAGTTCACTTGGTTGAGTTGGCTAAGTCGTACTTAAAATGCATCAAAATTGCATATAATGTGAAAAGTACATTTAAAATTAGAGAAATAGTTTTTATAATTATGAATTTTAGAACTTACTTTAGATTTTAGTTGTTTTTAATGAGTTCCATTAGTTGTAGCTAGTAGGGAGCTACCATATTGGTTTCTAACTGATATTTTAGATTCTTTTAGTTTTCATTTAAGAGTTTATTTTAAAAAATAAGAAAATAAAATACTTTTAATAATCTTCATTTGTAATTACTTGTAGTGTTTTAGATGTAAGGAAAGTAACAAATTTAATGCAAATGAAGTGAGAATATTTAATTTGAGTTTCAACGCATTCTTGATTTTGAACCGAACTTATAAAATCATTGTTAGTCATGTCGTAAATCTTCAGATATCAAGCAATATAACTAAGTTTTACTCGAATTCTAAAACCATAATTTTTGTGGAGGAATAAACACTTATTTACCAATGAATACAATAACAAGAGAATTATGCAATATAGATTTTTCTATGTCTAAACGGTTAAAAAATAAATCTGTTCTTACAGGGTCTCCGGTCAAATCCCAATCTAACAAAAATTAGCCCACCAACTTGACCATAGTGAAATTTGGCCAAAACTATCAAGAGGGCAAAATTTATTATGTGTTGTTTAACATTTTATTTAAGAGCCTCCCGAATTCTCGAAGTTCTTGCCTCAATGTATTGGTCTCGTGTTGTGAATATCTCAAACGAGATATAACTTGCATTACAATGAAACAGCATGTTACACATGGGAGGCCATAATTGAGGACAATGAATGATATCTTTTCACGGTTTCTTACTATAATTGAAGGTAACCTTTTCACATGTAAACTAGGTATCCTGGGTCAAGTCAATTATCCAAAATCCCAAGGTGTGAAGGAAAGCTTTTATGGTGACGAGTAAACAGCTGGAAAAGTGGGGTACTGGATGAAAGAGACATGCTTGGGTAATTTTTTTTTACCCTTAATTAAACGTTATTAGAGAATTGTTTTACATCCTTTTTTTACTCTAAATGAAGTATAGGAAAATTAAATAATTTCAGACTCAATTTAACTTCTCCTACCACAACGTTATTGCCAGTTTGCATCTTCATCATGGTTTGAAAATTGATTTTAGGTGCTGCATTTTATCATGTATGGGCTACTATATTAGTTTCTTGCTGAAAAAATTAGCTCCTTTTGGTTATATTTTAAACAATTTGAAACGGAAAAATTTCAAGAAAGTGTATAATTTTTTGTTTATTTTAACTCACAAGAGTACATACAGATTTAAATATTTCAAAAAGTATAAAAATTTTCAACAATTCTTTCAACCAAGTCCTCTCCGTAAAAGAAATTTGAAAAATGATAAAAACACCCTTCTCTTATAACAAGATTTCGACTTTTATTAAGTCTTCCCTCCCCAAAACCAACCATTTAGATTTGCTAAAGTGAGCCTCACTTGGTATCCTTATGTCATTTTTCTAACTTCTGTCTTGGTTGAAAGAAATATGAAAAACTTTTATCCTCTTTTGAAATATTCAAATTCTCATGTGCTTTTTTGAGAATGAGACAAGAATTTTATACCTTTTTGAAGATTCCCATTTGAGAAAAAAAAAAAAAACTCTCTTAATATTCATTTTTTAATTACTTGAAGGTGTTTTGGGTGTAAATAAAGTAACAAATTTAATGCAAATGAAGAGAGAATATTTTGAGTTTCAAGGCCTTCTTGGCTTTCTATCAAATTTAAAAATCAGCGTTACTCATGTCATAAATCTTCAAACATCAAGTAATATAACTAAGTTTCATTCGAGTGTTAAAACCGTAGTTTTTGTAGAGGAGGACCGTTTGTGAAACAACAATTACTTTCATAAACACTTATTATCAAATATGCATTGATCCTAATTTGACTTGCATCTTATCATTATTCACCGATGAATGTAAAAATAAGATATTTACACTATATATATATTTTTATTTATTTTTTATTTTTTTATGTTAAATTGTTCATAAATAAATTTCATCTCACATGGTTTCCCGTCAAATTCCACTCTAATTAACAAGAATTAGGTCCACGCTCACCTATATCATGCAAGCCTTTCTACCAACAACCATAGTGAAATTTGGCCAGAACTATTCTTGTTATGGGCTGGTTAACATGTTATTGAAGAGCCTCCCAAAATTTGGGAGTTCTTGCCTCAAAGCATCGATCTCGACTCTCTTGAACCAAAAAGTACCAGTGAAACATGTAACACGTGGGACGGTGGGAGGCAAAGCATTAAAAGCACAGCGTTTGTCGAGGGCAGTCATTGAATGAAGGATATCTATGACAACATCCCACATGAATACTCATTGCAAGGTCCTTTTCATATACGAAAACTACATATTTTTTTGGGTAAAAATATGAAAACTATATAGGTAACCAGATGTCATGTGATAAATGGAAAAATCCAGGCTGTGAAGAATTAAGAGCTCATGGAAACGAAAGGGATGGCTTATCCCCATGAAATAGACGTGCAGGGACGAATGTATAAGTAACTTTATAAAAAGAGGATTTTACCTAAAAAATCCTTCAAGACTTGTTAAAAGCTAAAAGCACCATCAACTTCTCATAAAGACTACAGTAGTCCCAAAGGCCCTGTTGGGTATTTTTTTTAACTTTTAGCGATGAGCGGGGATATCGCAGTTCATTCTAAGTAAATGAGCGGGGATATCCCCGTTCATCGTTCATTACTACTTAAAAGACTGTCGAACTCCCTTTTCCCCTTTGCTTTTTCTGGGTTCCGGACGAATCTCTACAGCCTCTCTTCCACATTACCTTGCTTTATGGGAGAATCATATTCTTGAATCTTTTAAGTAGAAAGGTTGGAGGCTCCATTAAAGAGGTTGGTAGTATAGATTTACCTTTTTTACATTTGATTAAACCTAGAAGCACAATCTCCACATGTGTTTTTTCTTTTACCCAAAAAGTTGATGTTTGGAAGTACTCATTAAAGCTTCCATCTCCTTGATGGATAATTAATATTTACTCCATGGGTAGTCCACAATAACTTTCTTATGATTAAAAGACCATATTTCAGTAAGACAAATGGGCATTGGTTTTGAATGTAATAGAAGATTATAGAATTGGGCATCATCAGCTTTTGCTTAGATAGAAATGGTTGGATATGGGTATCTGGGAAGGGCACTGACATAGAAGTGGTTAAGCTTTGAAAATAGTTTTGTTATTCTATCAGTTACATACACATGGGCATTAGCTCAATAAGGAATGAACATCCGGTCATAATTCCTCAAATGAGAGATACAAATGGATAAGGGATCACATGTGTATGTTATATTGGTTAAATATAATTTTTAATGGCCATTGCCAATACCACTTTGACCAACCACGTCATGGAGTGCTGAAGATTTGCTTCCAAAGCATTAAAAAATTAGGTAGTCATATCTCTTTGTCCATCTATTGATATATTAATACAATTCATTTAATATTCTTTGATAATAATGGATGGAGTCCATATTGTAACATTTTTTGTCATAGGAATCCATGTCATTGTTTATATTTGTTATTGGTGTTAAACCCATTTCAAGCATTTTTTTATTGAATGTTAGGATGTCAGACAATGAAGTTTTGGTCATCTTCCACTATGATGGAGAGTTTGATTTTGATATTAACCGTCCGACCTACAAAGGTGGAAAACAAAAGATAGGTATTTACCTACCGACATAAGTTACAACTATTTGCGAGACGTTGCACTTGAAGTATCTAAGTGGGAAGCACTCAGTGACATGCCAGCTTTACAGTACCTTTATCACGATGGATTTGCATTCTCATTGATTACCCTAGAAGAGGATGATGATATTAAGGTAATGTTTAGAGCATTGAAAAACAATACGAATGGTTTGTATTTATATGTTAGTAAAGGAACAAATCCAGCAGCTAGCAACAGACAAGAAAAACCTATGTAAGTGAGTTTCTTCTATTTATTTAATGTAAGTCGAGTTTTTAATACAATTTCTTACAATTTCATTTGTTATGAATTGAAAGGTTGCAACGTACGCCTTTGCATGGTCCAAGCGAAGACAATTCTTGTGCGTTGAGGGAGAAACACAAAGAGAAAGAGGTAGTACGTGCAACTCCTGTCCAAGAATTTCCGACAGTCAACCTCCATGAAGATAATGATATTGAGTTCCCGGGAGCATCCAATCATGTTGTCATTGATCAAAGTATAGGAGCTTATCATGTCGTTGATGAAATAATGTATGATCCAAACGTTGAAGATGAGATAGCGTCTGATAGATGTGAACTTGAACAAGTTGGTAGAAATACAATATCCGTTTCCAACAAAGAACAAAATCAAGCTGCCAAAAATAAAAATCTGGAGGATTCATACAAAGCCGTGGATGTTAATATTGAGGACACCATGGTTCCTGAAGAGTACTTGATTGAAACGTATCAAAATTCTGCACGGGATATGTGGATAGGGCGGAAGTTTTCAGATCGTGACACATTCAGAAGAACGTTGGCGAAGTTTGCAATTTACAATAATTTCAGTCTGAAGCACTTGAAGACCAATCGCACTAATGTTACAGTACGTTGCAGTGGTCAGAGTTGCCCTTGGCGTATTCATGCTTCCATTATTGAATCTGGGCCACAGTTCCAAGTCCGTACATATAACTCTAACCATTGTTGCTCTAAACCGATGTTGGCAATGGCACATCGACAAGCTTCTTCAGAGCTAATTGCAGAGTACATAATGGATAGAGTCCGATCCAATAATGATTTGACACCGAAGGAGATTATTAATGATTTTCAAATGGAGTTTGGTTGTCGTATTACTTACAGAAAGGCTCATAAAGCGAAAGACATTGCCCTTCGATTGATCCGTGGATCATATGAGGAGTCATTCCGAAATCTTCCTTTTTATTGTAAAGAATTGCAGATGATGAATCCTGGTACGATTACAAATATTGAAATAAATGATGATGATACTTTTAAGAGGTTCTTTTGGTCTTTCGGCCCGTGCATTCGATCTTTTCAGACTTCATTGAGGCCAGTGATTGCAGTTGATGGTTCACATTTACGTGGCAAATATCCTGATGTATTATTAGTGGCTGTGACGTATGATGCGGATCAAAAATTATTTCCCATTGCCTTTGCCTTTGCAGAAGCCGAGCATCGTGAGAGTTGGGAGTGGTTTTTTACAAATCTAAGCTTGGCATTGGGCGAGCCTATGAATTTGACCGTTGTCTCTGACCGAATGAAAGGTCTCATTCCTGCGCTGATGAACATCATTCCTAGCGCAAGGCACTGCTTTTGTTGTCGTCATATAGCCGAAAATGTCAAAAGCAACTTCAAAGACGGTGCTATTGTCCGAAAATTCTGGTGTGCTGCAAAGGCCCACAGACCCTGTGAGTACGAGGCAATTTTAAATGATATCCGGGATGTTGACGTTTCAGCATACAACTACATCAAGGCAATTGGAAAAGAGCATTGGTCAAATGCATTTGTAGAAGGGCGTCGTTATGATATGCTCACCAGCAACGCCGCTGAATGCACAAATAGCCTACTTAAAGACACCAGAATGCTACCTGTAACAAAGCAGGTAGAGGAAATTCGTGCGAAACTGATGGAGTTCTACCAAAGGCGCAGTCTATATTCAGAAACTATTAATTCTCGGTTAACTCCTTACGCATAATGGATTCTTAGTCAAGGGTTCGAAGAATCTCGCAGACTTCATGTCCGTGTTGCTGGACTTGTTGAATTTCAGGTTCAATCAACAGAATTCATTGATGTAGTACATCTCGATCAAAGAATATGCACATGTTGCCAATGGCAAATATTGGGTATCCCGTGCTCGCACGCAATAGCCGCAATGCAGCTGAGAAACAAGTGTCCGTATGACTTCTGTGAGCATTGGTTCCTGACAGAAACCTATCGACTCACGTACAATGAGGTTTTGCATGCTACTCGAGATATAAGACAATGTGATCATACGCCAGTTGAAATTGTTTTGCCTCCACATGCATCCAAGCAACCTGGGCGACAAAAAAAAAAAAAAAAGAATTCGCATAGAGGATAGGGACAGGCAGCGTAGGCAAGTAACATGTTCTAACTGTAAAGAGAAGGGACACAATCGACAGAGATGTCGCAATCCACCAGTGCAGTAGTATTTTGAATATGAAAATTACCTAGCACGTGTCTTATTTTGTGTGATATTCTGATATTCTAATGTAGGAAACTGTATAGAGAGATGGAATATGTTCAGAGATGTTATAATCCACTAGTGAGTTGTGTTTTGCTACCGAAAGCTCTATAGCATGTGTCTTTCATTTTTGGTGATGCTTTGATGTTCTTGAAAGACTTGAGATTTGTATTCTCAATTGTCAATGCTACTTAGCATATATTTTGGTGTAGATGGATGTTTAACTGACTGTCAAATGATCTCTTTGATAGATGTTTCTTATACATATTTTTGGGGTTAATGGATATTTTTGATAAGTAACATTGATGTAGTACCTTATGTGTTTGTTTAAACTCTATTTGGAGTAGTAATATCTCAGCCACAAGTTTCAGGTGAGCGGAGATGTCCCCATCCACAATATTGTAGTGTGCGGGGATATCCCCGTCCCAACTGAAACCACCTTGAGAGACAGTACTGTGGCGTGCGGGGATATCCCCGCTCACAGCACTAACATATGCAGGTATATCCCTGTTCAAATCAATAATTTTGGCAGGGATATCCCTGCCCTAACTGAAACCAGTCATTGAGAGAAAGCACACACAGTGCGCTGGTAGGCGAGGATATCCCCACTCACAACACTAACAGAAGCAGGGATATCCCCGCCCCAACTGAAACCATTCTTTGAGAGAAAGCACCCACAGTACGCTGGTAGGCGAGGGTATCCCCACTCACAACACCAACAGAAGCAGGGATATCCCCGCCCCAACTGAAACCATTCATTGAGAGAAAGCACACACAGTGCGTTGGTAGGCGAGGATATCCCCACTCACAACACTAATAGAAGCAGGGATATCCCCGCCCCAACTGAAACCATTCATTGAGAGAAAGCACACACAGTGCGCTGGTAGGCGAGGATATCCCCACTCAAAACACTAACAGAAGTAGGGATATCCCCGCCCCAACTGAAACCATTCATTGAGAGAAAGCACACACAGTGCGCTGGTAGGCGAGGATATCCCCACTCACAACACTAACAGAAGCAGGGATATCCCCGTTCATATTACTAATTTGGGCGGGGCTATCCCTGTCCGAACTGAAACCATCTTGATGGACTGTATTTTGGTTTGTGGGGATATCCCCGCTCACAGCACTAACACGGATAGGGATATCCCCTTCCAAAACACTGTCATTGGCGGGGATATCCCCGCCCACAAGACAACCCTTGCGTGGATATCCCTGTCTAATCTATAAGAGAAATGCATCTCTACAACTTATGAACTTCTTCATAAAACCTGTATCAAAGGTAGTCATGCTACTTCACATTCACATCAACCAACAAGTTGCTTAACAATCACACATTCGTCCATCAATGGTAGACATTCACATTCACATTTACATTTACAACCATCAATTAACAACTGTCGATACACATAATATTTGTCTCTGACTAGAAAGGATATGCACATTTAATTTTCCAAAACCATGTCAGACTGTGTCAACTGAATATACATGCAAATTGACCATACAAAAAAAATTTGGTCAATTCCTGACAAAAAGTTGGATGTCAATTTCTTAGTCTAAAGCAGTTAAATCCAGGTCCTTTTGAATATCTCCAGAACTATTTTGCTCCGATAAAATGGAATGTCAGCTTGTGTGAACTTGAGTGGTTTTCTGAAAATGCAGTGTTCGGAGAAAGCACATGCGAAGACCCCACAGTCGTTCCCATTGTCTTGGTGTGGGATGTCCATCTTTTCTTTGAAGGTCCAGACGAAAGGATCATTCCAACCATGAGCCGCAAATTTCTGAGTTAGCCAACCAACCTGGGGAGTTTCAAATTAGAATATTAGTTGCAAGTAGTTAGAGAATAAATTGTATCAAGATAGTACAATGCATACTTACAAATTCCTTGCAAGTAGTTAGAGAATAATGATCACTTGTTGAGCTATTGTAAAATTCCCAAACTGCCTCATCTGGGTAACCGACCAGCAAGCTGAAGTGATCAATGTGATGCAGCAAAAACACTAATGTTTTACTTTCCTTCATATCCATCACATTTGTACCATTCAGACCAAAGGCAAGGGGCTCCGTTTGACGGTGTCCTTCTTTCCACATACTCTGTATAATTTGGTAATAAGATATATTATTGTAAAATTCAAGCTTTCGTAGTTTATAAATCGCTATCATATACAATTAACTTACACAAATGCTTGGATCCACAAGATATGCAGTGTCACACATGTAGCTTAAACAAGCAAACCAATAGTAGATAATATTTGTGTCCAGCCATTTGCCTTCTTCCAAGGCATCATGCAATACGTTACTATCTACCAGCGTGCAAATCACATCCAATTCCTGCTTCCTATAGAAATATACATAGAAGATTTTTCATAACTCATAAATATAATACAAAAGCACTAACATAAGGTGATGGAAGCTCACCTGAATTTATAATAATCCTTAAACCCATTGAGTAGCTCACTGACCTGACTATCAAAATGACACTCGGTGTGATGAATTGTGTGAGAATAACCATCAAATTTCTGAGGAACCTTCCTCGTACGCGGCAACCGCTTAATTCTCCACACCAAAGACTCTATATCCCTTTTTGATGGTGAAAGAACTATCGCCTGAGATATCCCCGCATGTGCAGGTGTGGAGAGGATTTAACATAGTTCCGGCTGACATCCCTAATTGGAGGAAGATCGTGGGATGAGAATTGTGGACTACATAATGACAATGGTGGCCGGGTCTCATCTATCATTATATTTATTGGGGAAAGCGATTTTCGAGAACTTGGCTCTTTACGGACAGCCTTTCGGATTCGCTTTGGCGTACGATCCTATGAATGACATAAATATTTCTCAAAGAGTGGTGAAATAGTCTAATGCAGAAAAAACAATGCATACTTACAAATTTGATATACCTGCTCCATGTCCGAGTCCGAAGAAGAGCTATTACATTTTTCCATGCTGAAGTTCTCGAATGTAGCAGCGAAAGCACCCCTGAAAGTTTCAATTTTTTCTTGTGCATCTTGCTAGCAAATTCTTCAAGACTGTTTTTCTTTCGGACAACCCTATCTAATGATCTCTCCAATGTGTCAAGAAACATGTTAACCTGCACAAATTCATGAAGGCATTTAGGGAAAATTGTCCTTACAGGCATAATATAAAAAATGGATATTAGAAAGGAATAGGGATATACATGATCATTTGATGGTCTAGCTCCCTGCGATGTTTCAGCTTCTTGTTGAGGAACATCCGATTTAGCTTTCCTCTCGTCTTCTGAAATGGGTTCTCGCCTATAGTGGCCTATACGCATATGCGTGGTGGGGATATACCACTTGAAATATTCATCTGTATGACTTGGGGACGCATCCTTCTGTCCTTGTAAGATCGCATCTACTCTTGCCTCCCACATAGAAGATACTTCAGGCGGAATATGTGTATAGTCCTTAGATATCCTTTCAACCTTTTCCACCCTTAGTAGAGGCATCCGAAAAGCTGGAGGTACCACTTGACTCAGCCCAAATTGCTTCATGACACGATTAGAGTTATGGTACTCCATGATCCAATAATGAATCAAGATTGTATTTGACATGAACAATCGTCGATCAACTTCTGGTACATACTGAGTAAATTTCTTCACATAAGTAGCATATGGCATCCAAGCAAACTACAACAAATAAAAATGAAACTTAATAGAAGGAATAAAGTGTTAGTAGTCATTGTTTGCAAATCAACAACTTAACATGTTCATTCATGATAGATAAATTATCGAGTCTAATGTCATACTGTTCAATTGATGACGGACATATTTTATAGTAGTCAGAGCTTTATATCCATCCAACCTTGCCTCCCATGTTTTGAACAGTGAAAACTTAATGTCTTTCTTCCAACTATCCTTTGGGGTAGGACACCGACCAATGGACATGCGGGAGTAGGCCCATATCTACCACGCACATTATGCACATAATCAATATCATGAGTATAGTTTTTAAATAAGACAACACATTGCACAAGGTTAAGAGTTATTGTAGTATACTTGTAAAAGCTGCAGTGGTCCAGTTAGGGTCTTGAAGTGGACGGTGGAAGACTTTTTTTTTTTATTTTTGTCATTCCCATCAAGTGTAGCTAAGTCTTCTCCACTCTCATTTCTCCACTCTCATTTCTATCAGCTGTCCACTTTACAGCCTTTGCCAGCATTCTGTACAGGTTAGCAAGACATGCCGGCCCCCAGGCATATGGCCTGAACTTTCTAAATAGTTCGAGTAGGTAAGCTGGTCCTCTAGTGCCCGATCCGTTCATAAAAATCTGTCCAGCTACCAAATGAAACAAAAAGGCCCTTGTGTTGCAAATCTCGACTTCTTTTGACAATTTTACATTCTTCTTCGGAGGCAAGAAATTTTTCTCTATCCACTTTAATTTTATACAAAGCCCTTGTGTGTCCACCTCTGGCTGCGGTGAAATTTTAAGGAGATCTTGACATAAACTAACCACCTTCTCACTTGGATGAGTCCATCCAATAACTGGTTCACCTTCGATCGGTAAACCATATATGTAGGACACGTCTTCCAAAGTAACTGTGGCCTCCCCGAAAGGAAAATGAAACGTATTTGTCTCGGGTCTCCACCTTTCTATAAGACCTGTTATTAATGCATGGTCTATTCTCATCTCATCTATCTCTGCAAGATGATGCAAACCAGTCCGCCTCACATAACCCAATTGTGTCTTGTTCAATTTCCATATTGACTTTTTTGGGTTAGAAGTGATACATCTATAGCGCCCTAGTTCCTATCAACATCAATAATGTGAAAGAGAAAGATAACGAATAAGGACAAATACTATATTTAATCACGTATCAATATAATGAGATAAACATTCATGATATACCACTACGTGCGAGATCCCTTCAGATATATGATTCTGTTGTTCATATAGAAGGATATTTTCAGTTCCCTTAGGTCTTTTTTCTTCCATCTGCATGTATGAATCATCAATTATATCGTGCATGATAATGAACCAAGTCTCCTAAAAGCAGTTCATCATTGTGTTGCATATGGCACAACATACAAATATTGCTCTATGTACTTTAGAGGAGCTTCTGATGTTTTGAACACACAAGTTAACTCTGCATATCAAAGACTATCTATGAAGTTTGAATTAAAGTACAAACATTTGAAAGGTTTTACAGTGACAGAAAGGTTTTGAGCGTAGATTTGTTTCAACAATATCTACTGTTTTTTCAAGTTCAAAATTGAAATGTGGATAGGCAATAAGCTTTGAACTTATAAAGCTCTTAGCCACATCCATCCCTTTTATGGACGTCACAGAGCATGTCAAAATTGCTTGCAATTAGAATATGAAAAAGGCCAATTTATAAGCCAACTATGCAACTAGCACAGCAGTATCATGGTCAAGGCATTCTCCTTCTAGAGGATAGGTCCAGAGATCAACATAATAGAGGTTGTTGTTCTGGTTTAGGTCTTACCTTAACTGACTGTGGCCAAGAAAAAAAGGCCAATTAATGAGTTTACACAGCCAAAAAATCTATGAGCTAAGTATGAACCAAAATTCCAAATTGATTTCTCAAAGTACGTATGGTTGAATTATAGTCATGAACTGGCCTAGATGGGGAAAATCAACTAGTCAAGGCTAGGTATGGTACTCTTTAAGTGTTAGCACCTCCATATGATTCGGTCAGAAGAGTGAAAAGTAGAGTACACAAGAAACTTTTTTTTTCTCCCACATACACATGTCATACTACTTGTAACCCAGTATAGTCATTCAATTATTATATAGTCACAAGGGATATCTTAAAAAAAATACTAGAATGGTAGTGGTTAGTATCACTTCCCACCAAAAACACAAATACTAGAATGGTAGTGGTATATATCTGTTTTTTCATTTTTAACAAGGAAAATAGCTGTAGAGTTGATGGGTTCTTCCTTTGTGTCTTGTTTATTAGCTAAATCTTGATTAATCTGAATCTAAATCTGAATCTCCATTCATAAAAAAATCTTTCATCCAGTCCGAGCTGTGTGAATGATTCTTAGAAGAAAGCTTCTCCAATAGATGGGATCTATTCATACCCACCCTTGAATGACTTGATTCTTCTACACATAAAGTCATTAATGTCTTTATCACAAAGTCTTGACAGTCAAATGAAAAATGACAGTTGAGAGAGAGAAAGAGATTCAATATTTTCTTTATGTGCAGCTGGAAGAAGGAATGCAGGAAAACCAAAACCAGGGATGGGATCCGAACGGATATGGCCGACAACAAGCCCCACCACAGAGTAACGGGTTCTTCCATCCCATAGAGTGCGAACCCACTCTCCAAATTGAGTAAATTATAAGTTTTCTTTGTTGGATGCTTTTATACCTCATTTGTTGATTTTTCTTTTGAATGCCTGGGCCTGATTATGCATCATCCTCGACCACTTATGATTTGGTGATGAAACAAGGTGATACACATCTCAATGTGACAAAGTGTAGCTCATGACTATGACAGACAAGTCTAAATTTATGTCCACAACTCAACAGAAAAGAAGTAAAACTCAGACCCAATCCATGACTGTAATAGCAGAATTTTTGCTAGGACTGATCCAACAATAGCTTTGGCATGCAACCCAAAGCTCATTTGTTTCAAACCATACAAGCTCATCGACAAGCATATAACCAAGCATTGAAAAACAAAAATCAATAAAGTACAAAATGAAAATCCATACTCTGATTGGTCCAAGGGCCCTTGAGGTTTATTAGCTAACCTTGATTTGCCCAAGGATTCTGACCTAATATGGCGAGGTGTATGCAGCGACGATGGATCACTGTTTTCTTCTTCCTCTAACGTTCTGGAACGAGTTTCGTAATCAGACCAGGATGCAACGCCCTGCTGCCTCTGTTCTACTCTATCTCCAGCGAGATGGAACCGGCTGCAAGAACCGTTGTCCGGCAACGTGAGGCGCAACCAGAGAATCCCGTTCTCTTCTTCAATCGAGAACCCAGATGAGAAGAAGTCGAATGAGAAGAAGAATCGAGAACCCAGATGAGAAGAAGTCGAACGAGAAGAAGAATCGAGAACCCAGAAGATGGAACCGTTGATTCTGCAAGGAAAACCCAGAAGAGAAGAAGTCGAATGAGAAAGGGGGAAAAGGGGAAAACGTTGAATGGGAAAAAGGGGGAAAATGGCAAAAGGTTTGTTTCTTTTAAGGGATATGAGCAGGGATATCCCCACTTAAAAAAAAAGTTAAAAAAAATACCCAACAGGGCCTTTGGGACTACTGTGGTCTTTATGAGAAGCTGATGGTGCTTTTAGCTTTTAACAAGTCTTGAAGGATTTTTTAGGTAAAATCCTCTTAAAAAAAGCACTCAAAATATAAGTCCTGCCCTCATATGGGGTGTTTTCTAATTTTACTCCAATAAAATTGATCCAACCGTATGCTTGAGCTTATGATTGATAATGGATAACTGACAGTTTTATGCATTATTGATCATATCATGAGTTTTTATGTTCAAATTTACGGTGGAACCGGCTCTTATTAGAGTGAAACTCGGAACATTACATAAAAAAAGATTGTATTTATTTTGAATAATAAGAATAACTTCTTCTATGAATTTCCCTGAATTTTGATCCAATAGTAGTTTGCCCCACATAATTAAGAATGAGCTTAGGATTAATAAAGTAACTAACACAGTTGAATAGTGGGAGCAACTCCTTTCAAAGTAAAGTTTCCAAACATCACATAGAAAGGAGGGGCCTTTATTTTGAAAGGTGGGAGCCATAAAAAATCTTTGAGAGGTGGAAGCCACCGTTAAGTTACGCTCCTCGGGAGAAAGCTCCTTACCTTAGCGGTAAGGAGTCCTAGTTCTCGTTGGGAGGTCATGGGTTCAAACCCTTCCTCTTCCCTCTTTGCATATATGACTTTTTATTATCTCACATGTATGAGTTGTGTGTATTTATGTTTCTTCGTATGTGTGAGTTGTGTCTATATCTCCTCTTATGTGCGAGTTTCTATCCTCTTCTCATGTGTGAGTTCCCATTACCTTACACATGTGAGTTGTTTCATGAGTCTCAGGGTCTAGCCCCTTCGCTGGGTTATAAAAAAAAAAGTACCAATACCACTACAAGAAATTTGGGGTTTAAAAACGACACAAATTTGTTCCAAAATGTACACATTTCGTCACCGAAACTAATTAAGATGAAAATTTTTCGACACCCGTTTTGTTGCCAAAGCCTAGTCTCTAAAAGGTATTGGAGATGACAAAAAATTCGTCATTGAAAAAGATAAATTTGTGACGATTTTTTTTGTCTCCAATACACTCTGTTGGGAACATACTTGTAAGTAATTAGTGACAAAATATTTTGTCATTTAAGGAAGAAATTAGAGACAACAATGCTTTGTCATAAATATAAGATAGAGAGACGAAATAATTTTATCGCGTTTAATATAAAGGAAGATGAAAAAAATTTGTCAAAGAAACTACAGTGGATGACGAATTTTTTTGTCTCCAATCGACTATGTGGGAACATACTTGTAAGTAATTAACGACAAAATATTTTTTTTATTAGAGGAAGAAATTAGAGACAAAAATATTTTTTCATAAATATAAGAAATAGAGACGAAATAATTTTGTCGCGTTTAATATAAATGAAGACGAAATCAATTTGTCTAAGAAAGTACTAGTAGATGACGATTTTTCTAGTCTCCAATCGACTCTATGGGAACATACTTAAAGTAGTTAACGATAAAATATTTTGTCATTAAAGGAAGAAATTAGAGTCAAAAATATTTTGTCATAAATATAAGAAATAGAGACGAAATAATTTTGTCGCATTTAATATAAAGGAAGACGAAAAAAATTTGTCACAGAAGCTACCAATAGAGACAAAAACAAATTTACGAATTAACAAAATAAAAATATCCATTCATCATTACAAATAATTTCATCCTAATACAATAAAATTAGTGTAATATCCACAATTGAATATCCACAAAATATCCGCAATTCCACAAAATATCCAAACCTTAGCCCTTTTAATCCAATCAAAATCAAGAACTCCAACTTTCAGGATTTTAGCTAAATTTCCTCTTTCTATATACTCATACACAAGGAAAGAACATCGTGGATGGGAGCAAAATCCAGATAGCTTGACAATGTTGCGATGATGAATTTCTGTTAATGCTTGTATCTCATTTCTGAAGCTTCTTTGGTCAATTTGCTCACCATCTTCATGTGGGTGGAGTTTTTTTTACAGCTACTACCTGACCTGTAGGCATCCAATTCCAATCTATAATGCAGCATCCCCTGTACAAAGGAAAAATAAAGGAAAAAAATGATTATGCTAATTGACAATTATCTTTACTACTACTATGATAATCCTTAAGTTATGATCGGTATTCATTCAGTCCAAGTTCCTCGCTCCATCATTACATGAGGCCATGCCATCATTCTACTTTCTCTACATCACTATTCCATAATAGCATGAGGCAGAATTCTAACCATGATGCTTAGGTATTATATTAACTTAGCAAATATCTAAACCATGATGCTTAGATACTTTCTCTACTATACTCAGCTGCTAGAAAATAATACTAGCTCCATTTCATAAACTTAGCAAATATCTATAGCATCCAGCCACACAACATAAAAAGTAGTATAAGCTGCTCTAGCTTTAACACTAGAGAAAAAAAAAAAGAAGCAACAGATGCAGTTACCAGACACTTCTAAGCAAACCAAAATTTAACAACAACAGCTTGAAAGCAAATACTAAAGAAAGGCATCTATAACTCCCCAAAACTACCACTCATTATATACTAGCAAAATAGATAACTAACGAGATTCAAGCAATCCAACCAGTAATCTGCTTCCATCTGCAAGAGCCCTCTCTCCAAGATCAAAAGAAAAATCGACCAGACTTTCAGCAGGCAAAGAATGGTTGTCCTAAAAAAGAGAAGACCTATGTGAAGTCAAAATCATCTGGGGATCACTGCTGCTAGGCCTGCCTGGACTGAGCAACACCATATCCACCCCCATAGCCAACCTGTCCACCAGCCATCCCATTAGCTTGGCTGGCCCCATAACCACCAGCCTGTGAAGGGTCCCTCCAAGGCGCATTCTGGTATCCTGTGCTCCCATTGGCATCAACATAGCCACTGCCCATGTAACCAGCACCAGCCCCTTGTTGGTCTGCTGTGCTACCACCACCACTGTTATTACTTGGAGCACCAGTACCTCGGCTTGCTGCAGCACCATAACCAGTATATGACCCCTCATTCCCACCATATCCATAACCTTGATTCCCATAGCCAGCGGCCCCACTTGTACACTGACCTGTTGGTGCATAAACATTCCCACCACTAACAGCACCACCCCCCCACACCAGAAGCACTCCATGCAGCCACTGCTCCATAGACTGTATTCGCACCATAGCCTGCAGAGCCATATCCAGAAGGGGCTTGACTGTTCCATGGGCTTCTTGGCGCACCAGGCAGTCCATTAACATAACCAGCATTTGGAGCAGCTGGGTTTCCATATGCCCCAGCAGGGCTAGTGTACCCACCATTAGCACCACCATATCCACCATAACCAACACCATTATTTGCTGCACCATATCCATAGGCAGGTGAACCATAGCCAGAAGAACCATATGCTGGAAAACCACCACCTGCCTGGGGCTGTATATACCTATTAGCATCCATTTTGCCATCATAGGCATTATTGTTCATACCAGATCCCCCATAGCCCTGATAGCCCCCACCACCCATTGAGCGGCCGCCACTGCCAGGGTTTGCTTCTTTTGGAAGGGCACGTTTTATCCACAATTTCACAAAATATCCAACAGTTATAACTAGTGCAATTCTACCAAACAACCAACAATAACTAGTGCAACTCCAAAGAAAAACAGAGATATTAAGTCATTAGCCAATAATACAATTACAGGTAAACAACAACACATAAGAAAAATAGCATAGAATATATATAAGTTGTCCTCCACTTGATTTGCAAGTTACACAAGTCACCCTCGTACATAAAGCAGGCCATGTTTGGAGGGTAACCAGGTTGACTACGAAATTACGAAGCCCTTATAGTGTCACATGGTAAGGAAATGGAATTGTGTTGCATGAAAACAAAGGACAACAATTGTTATTTACATCTTTGAGAGGTGAAAACTGCCATATCTGAATAGCATCAATATTATAGTATTAAAAGTAGCTAGTCATAAACTAATAGCATTACAAGTAGCTGGATCGAAGATTTGAGCATACCAACAGTTTTTAATTTGGTAGCACCTGCCCATACAATCCAATGACAATTCTACCTGCAAATATTCAAATGCAAATCACCAGTGAGGAATAAATTCAAAACACTAGAATAAAATCACATTTTGTACTAGATATGGTAATCATTTGACACATCATGAAATATGATACAGCTACATTGCCAAATCATATCCAAAGGCATCCCAAACGATATCTTCACTTCTATGAAGCAAGACCCGCATAAGACTAAAAGCATCATGAGAGTAGAAAGAATCAACAATAAGAGACTCCAACTACAGATTTTCCTTCATAAATTTATTGCATTGCTTTTGTATTTAGTCATCACTTTCTCTCCCCTCATTGTTCCAGGGTGTTCCAACTTCCAAGGAAATTGCTGCAAAATGGGTTTTACACAACTTCAAAACACATCTTGTGAGAAAGTGTTGAATAATAAAAGGAATAAATTAGCAATAAAATAGTGCCCAACCAAATGGCCAGATGATCGGGCTCTAAGATGGAAGGAGACATGAATGTCCAAAAGATCATTTAGAAAACACAAGTGCAAAAAAATAAATAAATATGGCATTTAAATTGCATAGTTAAACTAGAAATCACAAATAAACAAACCTCATTAGCCCCTCATCGGAAACATAAACACCTTTCCCATGAGCCAAGTCATCTCATACAGTTCCTTCATACCTTCACAACATGTTAGAATATGAGCATTAGCAACATAAGCACATTCATTCTGTTTAAATAATAAAATCCTAAAAGAACACATTAGAAATAGAGATAGAGAGAGATATAATCATTTATCCATTACAACCCCAAAAGACCCAAATCAATTCCAGTTCTAGTAGTAAATCCAAACACAACTATAAAGCTCATGAAAAATAAGATTTCATTACCATTAAATCAATTCCTCCCCCTGCCACCTGTCACCACTGCACCCCCATATGCTTGCACACCTGAAACTCCAATATTAGAAACTAGAACATGCAGTCCAACTTAGAAAGATGAAATAACTAGAAAATAAACCATAACAGTTGGAAACTATTTATGCAAAAAAACTATAAGGGGGAAAAATCTTTCTTCAAGGAAAACATAAATTACTTGAAGGAAAGCTAGCAGCAGCAGCAGCACGGGGATCAATATTATTGAAAAAATGAGGGAAGTTGTAGTTCAATTATCTGTAAAAAAGGAGCAGCAAAAGAATAAAAAAGGTTTTTACACTGTAAAATAGGTCACCCACGGGTCCTGTCACTTGACGATGGATATGCTCAAAAACACATGGAGAATATTACTGATCGTTGTGAAATTCATCAACTCCTGTAAATCGTATTATTACCTCCAGAAGATCCAAACCCATAACAATTGCCAAACCAGAAGCAGCCAAAAGGAAGTCCTTGTCCTATCTGCCCATAAGCCTCACCAGCAAAGGATGCAGCAATGCCTATGATTGCTAATGTAGTCGCCAGTCCCAAAGAGAAAGCAAGTGGAATCCCAAATAACCTAAAACAAGGAACAAAAAAAGAGAGGGAAAAGTAAAAAATAAATAAATATTGAGCTGTTTATTTATACCTCGAAAAGAAAAAAATTGATATAGAGTCACTTACTCAGAACAACCATGTACAGCGCCGGATCTAGTTAGACTTCAGTGGGTTCTACCATGGATTAAAAGCTTTTAAGTTCAAACCATTGAATCAAAACCCTACCAACATTGAATGAAAACTCTCTTCAAAGCAAAAAAGAAGCAGAACTCAAACAGGAAATCTATAAAGCCCTAAAATATTTGTACCTGGGAGATGCCAGAGAGACAGAGGAGGTGGCACACCAAGAGAGATGCCGAGGGAGTCGCAGAGGTGAGGGATGGGGTGGTCTTCTGATGAATGGTGGAAGGAGAAGGAGAATGGGTTGCAAGGATCGGCCTCAGGTGATGGGGATAGAGGAGAGATCAAGATGGGTGATACTACTATTTATGTAGCAGAAAGTAAAAATACCTCCTCTTCTTTATTTCTTTCCCCTTTCTCCTCCTCCCCTGCACCCACGCCTATGCACGTCCCTCTCCCTCTCCCTTTCTTTTTCTTTTCTTCCTTCCCCCACTTCTCTCCTTCCTTTCTTCCTCCCCTTGCCACATGTCACTGCTGCACCCCCACTGCAGACACCATCACCATCTCCTTCTCCATTCTTTTCTTTCCCTTCTCTTTCTCCTCCTCTCTTACTCTTCCTCACAGCCACCCACTACACTGTCATCACCACCCGGCTTGCATAGCCACTACACTCGCCTTGCACCACTTGCACACACCCTGCACTCACCCATGCACCACCTGCACAAACCCTGCACCACCTGCACACACCCATGCACACCTATACTCAACCTGCACCACCTGTGAGATTCCAATTTCACTCAAAATATTCATACTTAATTTATATACTACTTTCGCCCCTTATGAGATGGCAATTTCACTCTCCCTTTATAGAATTAACCTCTAAGATGGGAAACCTACTTACATCATTTTCATTAAGTTCATCATACGACTTCAATTTCAGAGATAGAATTGTAATGGGATGGGAAGCTACAACATACACAACAAAATCAAAGCAAACTAACCAAACTTCATTATGTAGAAGGGTGAGAAGCAAGTGAAATTGCCAACATTAGATGTGTAAGTAATGCGATCTTTTCTAAGTACCATGTGAACGAAAAACCAAATGAACAATGTGTATTGCCCCAAATATGGTGATAAGGAAACACCAAAAACGAAAAAAGAAAGAGAGCAATGGGAATATATATTATCATGAAATGATACTTCATTAATTATTTTTAAATAAAAAATTATGTTATCAAATTACTTTATATGGAAGGAGTGCATCTAATCACTTCATAATTGCCAAGGAGATGCTTCACATCATGTCCTCGCAAAGGCCAAAAACACCATTAGTAGCAATCAAATCTGAAATGGGACTTCCTACGTCGCACCCTATCCGCTTTTGGTTTTGCTACATCTTTCACTGATGTATTATGACATGCACTCGGTGCTAAAATAAGGTGTGAATTAATGGTGCACTCACAGATCCTTCCTCTGCTGGACCCCTTATCCCCCATACCTTTACATAATTCATGGCGGGAGGCTCTTACATTAGGCATGAGGTAGATGGAGAGAGACAATCAAATTAAACTTTTCCAAAATCCGCTTCCCACATACAGAGTACCCCTCCAGTTTGATGATGACTTATTGTACATCCAACAATGAATACACTCCATTTCTTACCCCTCCACCTTCAAGCCTACTGAACAGGCTAACTAATCCATTAATCAGAGGAAATCTCAGTTAATGTTTTTGCATTCATCTTCCCCCTGCCCCAAAACAAGATTCCAACGTAATTCTCCACATTAAGAACACAAAGTAATGCCATCCAATACCTTGGAGCAACACTCACCCAAAACAAGAGACCACGCAGCAGAACAAAGCCACCCACTCCCATGCATGCATTCCTGCACCAAAACCTGGTTTGCCCATTTCCTTTCACCTGCAGGTTGGAAAGTCGTCATCCAATTAGTTTGTAGCTCAATTCCCACACCACGACTTTCAACCAAAATATGCAAATCAGTAACAACATAGGCAAGCACCTTCTCATTGATGATGATTTTTACATGGCTAACATCTGATAGTGGTAGACCTATGCATATAAAATCCACAACCTTTCATGCAAGTGATGAAGATTATAAAAAGAATTCACTTTAAAATGGACGGTCAGGATCCATTAGATAAGGCCACATGGGGTAGTGGCACAATGAACTGTGACAAGTTTCATTCCTCACAAAGGAAATGGGTCATGCTCAAATAGAGATACCATCTTCATGTGTTCATGCTCTGCTCCTGCACATAGTGTAATAACAAGGAAAAGAAGAAAGAAAAAGGAAAAAAATGGGACTATCAAATGGTGGAGTGACACAGAAAGTGGACAGTCGATTCCCTCTCTCCTTTTATTTTAGAATTGTCAATCAAATAATCAATCAGGTGCTTTTCCTTAATCCTTTCTTTCTGATTCTATAAGTGCTGATGCTGAAGTTGAATTTTTTAATTTATTTTCCTAGTTGTCAGATTCTTTCTTTCTTTTCTTGTTTAGGCAAAAGTGTATAGGGATGAGAAGAACTTATCCCCATTTCTTATCCTATAGAGCATCCATTCAAGCCCATTCCCTTGGCTTGACAACTGTCCACATCATTGCTTAGCCAACCTACAATTCTAACTTAGGGAGAGGGAGACCATCCACCATTATGGAGTATAGACCACAATAAGCCTTTTGGAGTGAGCTGACAGAATCCATTGGCTCTTTCCATCGAGCTATTGAACAACTAATTCCATGATTTATACATAGATATACAGAGCGCTAGCAGATCTGCTGAAATGAGAACTAGTGGTGAACTCCACTCCTGTCCTAGGAAAAGAATGCATCCCATAAATTCATGTGGGTTAGACATGACATGGCATGGTTATCAAAAAGAAAAAAAACTAAAGAAATGATAGAGCATGGGATGCAAGAATCATCTTCTCACTAAATGGATCAAAAATAGTTGTAGGTTCCTATCCACACTGATGCCAAGGAGCAAAAAAGGTGGGAAAAAGTGCCATAAGGAATAAAATTTCTTGCTTTTATGCAGCCCCCAAATGCACAACAGAATAGTTATACATTTCTTCTGCCAAAATTCAGGAACATCCAAACACCCATGAAGAACATGAGCATTCTACCATTTCATATGGCAATGATAAGATTTCATTTTTTTTTTTGAAGCAATAAACAGTCCAAATCTTTTTAATGCAGACAAACAGATATATCACAAGTTGCTAAGAAACATCACAAAAATCAAATCACACATTTGGGTCAATAAAATTCAACCCAGAAACACAAGAATTACAACTTAAAAAGAACAACATTAACTAGAAACTAGCATATATGCTTATTTGGATTGAAACTAGCAAGTGTGTGATTAAGACAAGTGCTAATTCATGATGGGTGATTCAATCCAACGCTTGAATTTTGGCATGGAGCGGCTTTGGGTCCCACCATGCCCATTTCGCTCACCATAATCTCACACAGTGACTCATCTTCAAAATGACAAGGAAAATAGGGAAAGGCCCCCAAAATCTCATCCTTACTTTGAAGACCAACGTAACATATGAAAAGCAAATCAACACCTTCCGGAACTACACAAGATAGTTGGAAATTTGATGTTTTGGAAACATAGCAGCAACATCTTCCTTCAATATCAGTAACAATACCTATTAAACTTCACAAATATATTCATTCTATGATGAATCTCACAGAAGCATGAGCTTGCCCAACATCTTCCTTTCAACTTTCCAAACTTCCAAATCTAGTTAGACTTCAGTGGGTTCTACCATGGATTAAAAGCTTTTAAGTTCAAACCATTGAATCAAAACCCTACCAACATTGAATGAAAACTCTCTTCAAAAGCAAAAAAGAAACAAAACTCAAACAGGAAATCTATAAAGCCCTAAAATATTTGTACCTGGGAGATGCTGGAGAGACAAAGGAGGTGGCACACCGAGAGAGATGCTGAGGGAGACGCAGAAGTGAGGGATGGGGTGGTCTTCTGATGAATGTTGGAAGGAGAATGGCTTGCAAGGATCGGCCTCAGGTGATGGGGATAGAGAAGAGACCGAGATGGGCGATGGAGATGTTTGATGCGCAGGGGAGGCTATGAGATGGGTCGGTAATGGAGAGACAGGCGTGGAAAGAGTGAGGTGTGAGAGAGGAATGATGATGGAGAGGTCTGTGCAGCGAGGAGGAATATGAAGGCTCTGCAGGTGTCTGGGGCTTGCTTCGCAGTGCTGCTGTGGTCGTCTGGCGGAGGAAGATGAAGTGGGTCGTGCGCCTGGGAGAGGTCTGGAGAGGGAGGGGGAGATAGAAAGGGATGAGAGGAGATGGGTTCTGGTGGGGTGCGAAGGAGATGAGAGGACGACGATGGAGATGGGTTCTGGTGGGGGCGATTCACACTTGGGAGAGGTCTGGAGAGTGAGGGGATAGAGAAATGAGTAGAGGGAAAAGAGAGATTGGAGAGGGAAAAGGGGGACTGGAGGCGGGAGAGGTAAAAATTAGGTTTACCGACGTTTATATAAACGTCGGTAAAAATTATTTTATTTTTCTCAAAATTCACCCATGTTTAATATAAAACGTCGGTAATAAATTTTCCGAAGCTAATTTTTGACGGTAAAAAAAAAATTCGTTGCTAGAGGTCTCTATTTTTAATTTTCCTAAAAATAAAATTAAACTTTACCGACGTTTTACAAAAAAAAAAAAAGGTCGCTAAAAGTTCATTTTACGCACTTCATAAAATTCATCTATAATAAAATTCGTCGATAATAGTGTTTGATATTTATTTTCCCTAAAAATGAAGTTAATAATAAAATTGAACTTTGCCGACGGTTTTCAAGGAAACGTTGCTAAAAGTCAATTTTACCGACGTTTTATAATTCGTCGGTAATAATCTCTGATTTTTACTTATCCTAACAATGAAGTTAAATTGAAAATTGAACTCTGCCGACGTTTTTTAGTAAAACGTCACTAAAGGTCAGGGTGTACGGCCAGCACATCAATGGACGGCTGGTAGTGGTGGGGCGGGCAGGGCGGCCTTGGGTTTGGGCGAACAGCAACGTGTGGATTTAACTGGTATGAAGAAGAGAATGAGAGAGTAGAGATAGGAGAAGATTAAACTAGAATGAGTACGGAATAGGTAACGGCCCCCAGAAAAATCAGAAACCGGCACGAGCACTTCGCTCGAGGGTGGAATAACTTGTAGGAACTGACGGTTCACAAATAGGACTCCCGGTTAGTGAATTAGAAGCGAAACATAGAATTTTCCAACACTTGGGCTTGAAAACGGCTCAGGAGGGGTCTAGAACGGTAAACGGGCCCCGAAAAAACTGAAAACCGACACGAGCACTTCGTTCGAGGGTAGAATAACTTGTAGGAACTGACGGTTCGCAAATAGGACTCTCGGTTAGAGAATTTTGACTCCTACCACCTTTTTATCCTACACTAAAAAATGCGGCATCTTCATATAGGGTGTAACTAAATGATCAATGAGTAGACAAAAAAGGGTGTACAACCACATTAAACGATCAAATGATAATATAACATAAAGAGTTTGAATGAAAGGGGAAACACGATAGGCTCTTTATGCCTATTCTTATTCAAATTCTCTTTGAATACAAGGAGGTTGATTCCTCCATAGAAAGAACAAAATTAATCTAATACTGAAGGGGACTTATGAAATATTTTTTGTACAAATCTTATGAGGGAAAGTTGGAATCTAAAATAGAATTTATCCAATTGATGCATACACATTAGCAAGGACATCTATTTGATGGGCCACCTCTTCAACAGCGTGTAGGCTACAAATAAATATTTATCTAATATTCTAAATTAATATTGGTTTTCGAAAAGGCCGAACAGCCTCATAGAATTTATTAGTGACGAAATATTTTCATCTCCCACAACTTATTTTTCCGAGACAAAAATATATTTGTCGCCCATTTAATAGAAAGATGAAACGGCATGATGGAGTGTTTATTGGTGACGAAATATTTTTGTCTTCCAAAACCTATCTTTCTCGGTGACGAATTACGTTCGTCGCAAAGAGGAATTATATTTTGTGACAAAAATATTCATCTCCAATGAGCTAAAATAATTTACCCCACAACCTATTCTTCCAAGACAAAAAATATATTTGTCGCCCATTTAACAGGAATATGAAACGGAATGATGGAGTGTTTATTGGTGACGAAATATTTTCGTCTTCGATAACTTATCCTTATTGGTGATGAATTAGGTGATGAATTACGTTCGTCGCAAAAATAAATTATATTTTGTGACAAAAATGTTCGTTTCCAATGAGCTCAAATAATTCGCCCCACAACTTATTCTTCTGGGACAAAAATATATTTGTCGCCCATTTAACAGGAAGATGAACGGCATGATGGAGCGTTTATTGGTGACGAAATATTTTTGTCTTCCATAACTTATCCTTATTAGTGACGAATTACGTTCGTCGCAAAAATAAATTATATTTTGTGACAAAAATGTTCGTCTCCAATGAGCTAAAATAATTCGCGTCAACACAAATGAAATTGGCGCCTTATTTTGGGGACGAAATACTTTCGTCTTCCATAACTTATCCTTATTAGTGACGAATTACATTCGTCGCAAAAAAAAAAAAAACTTTGTGACAAAAATGTTCTTCTCCAATGAGCTAAAATAATATGCCCCACAACTTATTTTTCCGAGATAAAAATATATTTGTCGCCCATTTAGCAGAAAGATGAAACGACATGATGGAGTGTTTATTGGTGACGAAATATTTTTGTCTTCCATAACTTATCCTTCTCGGTGACGAATTACGTTCGTCGCAAAAATAAATTATATTTTGTGACAAAAATATTCATCTCCAATGAGCTAATATAATTCGCGCCACCGCAAATGAAATTGACGCCTTATTTTGGTGACAAAATATTTTCGTCTTCCATAACTTATCCTTATTAGTGACGAATTACGTTCGTCGCAAAAATAAATTATATTTTGTGACAAAAATGTTCGTCTCCAATAAGCTAAAATAATTCGCGCCAACGCAAATGAAATTGGCACCTTATTTTGGTGACGAAATATGTTCGTCTTTCATAACTTATCCTTATTGCTGACGAATTATGTTCGTCGCAAAAAAAATGTGACAAAAATATGTCTCCAATGAGCTAAAATAATTGGCGCCAACGCAAATGAAGTTGGCGCCTTATTTTTGCGGACGAAATTTTGTTTTCGTCTCCTATACTTTTGACAAAAATTAAAACAAACGATAAAATTTATATTTCGTCCTCTTTGGGTGTTCTTTTAAGACAAAAAAATTCCGTCATCAAATTTTGTCACAACAGCCTAGATTTCTTGTAGTGCACTCCTCTCACGAATGAGAATGGTGTCGAGAAACTAAGAGAATCTGGATGTGTGTGATACCAATTAAGAGGAGAACAAACAACCACTTGACAGCTAAGTAAAATATAGGCTCACATGTTGATCGAAAATCCAATCCATTCAAAATGATTGAAATCCCTTTGTATGGAATTCCACTGAGTTTTACTCTCATGAGTGTTGATCCTACCTCTAGATTGAACTTATGGTTCATAATAAGATCAATGCATATTATTAAGAATGCCTATGTCAAATAAGCCCACTCGAACTGAGTTTGAACAACTTGCTGACCAACTCAGCTGTATATTCTCAGTGGTGGCTTTGTCTTACATCATATCGTTCTCGAAGCAGTAGAAGAAAACTCCATGGAGTACATTTTTCCATTCTCCTTTAAAAGAGGGGTAATCATTTGTAGTACTTCTGTTAGGATGAGAAAAGAGCACTATTGGCAAGACAGGAGAAAACGGACAATTTTGGAAGAATATCTTTTTGGTCTTCGTGGAAAATCTCTCAACGCTATATTAGAAATAATAAACCACACCACTAATCAAACTGAATGCAAGCCTTTACATTCTTTATCACTAAGTTAAGATTAGTTATCATTAATTAAACACAATTTGTTATACAACCAATTACTAATTTTAAAAGCCAAAATATATTGAGCCCTGCTACTTGGACGGAATCTTGGGACCGGTGGACCGATCCCAAGGTTCCATCCAAATATCATCTCTCCTTTGACCGATTCCAAGGTTCCATCCAAATATGCAGATGATATTTGGATGGAACCTTGGGATCGGTCCAAGGACCAGTCCCAAGATTCCATCTAAATAGACTTTTTGAAATATATTTTAGTTAAAACTATAACATGCTTGAGCCTGACTCATGACACAATCAAGCCGAGCCAACCAAAAGCCCAATCGAACTGAGCCTTATCAACTTGCTGGCCAACTTGGCTTTAGATACTTGGGCAGCTTTGTCTTGCATCATTGCATCATGTATTTTTCAAAGCAGAGGAAGATTAATATGTGGGTTGACTCCTGCCACAAAAGGTAGAGACAAAGTGCATGTTATATAGTTTTATCTAGGGGTGTACATGGATCGGATTAGTGCGGATTGAGCCAAATCCGCCACCAATCCGTTACCAACGGATTAACGGATTTGGAATCCTTTACCAATCCGTTGCTGTTAAAATCCAATCTGATCCGATTCGTGGAGGCACGGATCGGATCAGATTAATCCGTTTAATCTAATTTTAAAATAAAAATATCAAATATATTATAAAAAATCATATTTTGACCCCTTAAATTTTTTTTTCTTATTTTAAATTTAGACATCTTAATTTATATGTAGACCCCTTATTTTTTTTATTTATATTTAATGCCAACGGATCGGATCGGATTGAATTCGCGGATTGAGGGTGAAATCCGCCACCGATCCGTTGCTAACGGATTATAAAATTTTCAATCCGTCACCAATCCGTTTACCTTCGGATCGGATCGGATTTTCGGATCGACGGATTTTTTGTACACCCCTAATTTTATCATTGAGAAATGACTTTGTTATCTATTCGTTCCCAAATCAAGTGGGAACATTACCTAGGAAAGATGATGGCTATCACCCTCAATGTACACTCCTCATAGAAGACTTGACCAAATGCTAACTATATTGTTGTCTCCATGTTTAAGTAGATTACGGATACTCTTTTGTAGCTATCACTCCCACCGGTACAACACTTTTCTACAACTACATTTTGCGGCCCACACAGGGATTATCTGGAGCGCTCAAGGTGAATCCCATTCCCTCCAATAATGCATTCTCAAGTTTCAGTTAAAAAAAGGAGTGGTCCCCAACATACGATTGAGCACCATCAATGAAACATCTTAGACAACACGTTAGCAACGATTTCACATCAGCGCCTAAACACATTTCTATTATAGCGATCAATCGGACAATGGAACTCACTCCTTTTGAACTGAAACTTATGGATGAAATAGTTGAGGGGATGAGATTTATCTTGAATGATCTGGATTATCTATATGTTGGCCCCACGTCGAGTTCTAAGAAAAGTGTTAGAGGATCCAGATTCATTTAAGTATGCATCTCTCTGGCATATCAACTCGTGCTTCACAAGTAGTGGCAATTTAGTTTGAATATAAGAAATTTATAAATACAGACAATTGAGAAAGATGTCAATATAAAAAAGAAAAATCAACCTACATTTGTGTGGACATGCACCAATCAAGATGACACCATTCTCACATTCTATTCATATAAATGGCCTATGCTCCTATGAGAACCATGCTCTCACAAAAGTACAGTACGCACCACCTGGTACGCACCACCTGGTACGCACCACCTGGATTGTCGGGCTCGAAAGATCCAAGTGGGACTACCGTGGGTATGAAGCTTGAAGCTAGTCTTAGAGGAGATTCCTGAGAACTTCCAGCAAGCTCACCTCATGATTCATACGAACCATTCATACACTCTAGACCCCGCTTGATAGTCATTAGATGTCGCGGTTTTCACTCACCAAATGATTTGGACGATTGAATGGAGGGTCGAAATCTTTTGATCAATGTTTCTTGTTTACCTCCCATGTGGGTCCAATTTATAATTAGTTCACCCTGTCACTCCCACTCCCCTTCATGAATTGCCACTTGCCCCTTGCTCTAATTGGAACTATATCCAATAAAAATGAAAAAAAGAAGAAAACTAAAGAAAGTGCATGAGAAAAATACAAATAAGCTCTCTTCCCTGAAATCATGGTTTATTTATGGTGCCTATGTATAGCCTACCACTAATCCATGAAGTGACCAACCAAACCTCTCCTTTATTGAGCTTGACCGACTTAGATTGAGCTCAACCAGATCTCAAGCTGAAGCTTGATTAGAAATTGAGTCGAGCTAAGCATAGGTTGAATTTGGCTTCATAGTAGATAAAAAGCTTAAGCTCTTCTGAAACTCATAACATATTTAAATGTGACTTTACATAATCTTTTTAAGCATTCCTTGTGCAAGGAAAAGATAGATGGGCGATGCCTACTCAATGACTCATACAAGGACTAGCTTATACCCATCAGGGACTAGGTGGTGACTTGTTTTTCAAAATAATGTGCCCACATATATCAAACTAGGTGGCTAGCAATATTAGTTGTTTTGCCATTCAAAAAACACTTATTTTTAGTCAAATGATGCTACTTTGGTGTATAGGGCACAGAAGTCGGTCGGGGGATCGCCACATCCGCGGAACCCAGAATGTCCAGCCGTGCAAGAGTCTAATTGTGGAGACTCTTGTTATCTGCTTGATCCAATGCGCCACAAGCTTGCCTATATATAGCTGGTGATGTCAGTTGACACAGGATCAGCCCAAAACCACTCAGGCCCGAATTTAATTATTTAATTGAGGATTCAAACCGTCCAACAGTAGGACCCACACTCAGGTTTAGGGTTGTAATCTCTTACCAAGCCTAGAGGTGGCAAAACTTGGCCTGACCTGCTAACCCAACCCTGATCCAACCTATATTTTACCCGTCAAACCCCACCCGCAAAAATATGGGTTAATTGGTCATGGGTCAAGTTAGGGTTAACCCTCCCAACCCGCATATACTCCCTTTATCTTTATATTTATTTTATATATGAGTGTAGGCACAATAAAAATCCTTGAGGCGAAAGGAAATGGTCACAGGGCCCACCACCTTTAGTAGTTCGAAAAGAGGCGAAGAGGAGAAAATCCCGCCTTCGTCAAGATTGGCAAAGGCAGAATTCTAGTCTTGCCTTCGTCTGCCAGTAAAAGAAAAGGAGCAAAAAGGGAAAATGTCTCTTGACTGACCAACGCAAGGAGAGGAAGGTAAACGATGCAACTGACCATGGGGCCTGCCTTCGTCTCTAGCCAAAATGCTACATTTCAAGTTGAAAACTCCTAAAAAGGAATTACCCCTGCTGAAAATGATCACAATCTTCAAAGGAAGGCAGAAAAAATGAAAAAGGATCAGATCCAGCGTTAGTATGATCAGGCCAGATCATATTTGCAAATGGGTTGAAAATCAGGTCAATAGCAACTCAAACAAATAGCCTACAAACAACCTACAAATAACCTGGATCCACCCAAACAAACAGGCCGAATTTTCCTGAATAAATAGGTCCTGGGAATGGGTTCTGAATGGGTCAAGAGACAGCCCAGTCAGTGACTGGAATTGGGCTGGGTCTAACCCAAATACTTGCTGAATTAGGCTAGGTTTTAGCACAAATAGTGACCGAAATTGGGATGATTAGAGCCCAAATAGTGGCTAAAATTGGATTGGATCGTGGCCTAAACGGTAGTCATAAGCTAACTGATTTATTAGAGTAACAGTGATTGTAAAATGGGTCTCAGTGAGCCACTACAAAGTCCATATATAGTCAGAAAATGGGCCCCTAACTTGGCCTATTTTCGGGTTATGAATATGTTGCAAAGCTGAGACTGGGCTGGAAACAACTAATAAATGGATTAAAAATAACAATTACAAATGGGTCTGAGTTCTTCAGTCCATGTGAGGAATATAAATGGGCTTAAAGCAGTCCCAACTTTGCTTCAAAATATGTTTCTATGGGGATTATAAATGACCTAAGAAATCAGTCCAAATAAGAACTGTAAAAAGGTCTTCACTTACTGCTACATTAGTCCATATCTACTCAGAAAATAAGCCCAAGTAAATCTCCAAAGAGATCATGCATAGGCCATAACAGGCTCTAAAAAAATGCATAAAATCATTTTAAAGAGTGGGCCATGGTCTGAACCCATTTCAAATAAGAATCCAGTTCGTGAAATGAACCCCATGTATGAATATATTCCATGAAATCACCTAATGTTGGGCCATGGCCTACAGATTCCTTTTAAATATGGGTTTGACATGTGGGCCATTGTTTTCTATGAGCCTAAAGTGCAAGTTGCGCCAGGCTTGACATGTGGGCTGCGAGCCCGATATATGAGGCAGTGTGAATTTTGCATGATATGAGTTGGACATTTGGGCAGCTTTGGGGCCATATAAACGATCTGCAGATAGGTTTAATATGTTGGCTTTGGGAAGTATGTTGGACATGGGTCTTAAATAACACACTGACCTCTCATGAGTTGGGCTACCCACTCAAAGTCTTTCCCATATATCTGTCAAAGAATCATGAGTTCTTACCAACTCACCAGTGCCCTCTCGACATGCATCAATCATGAAAGTGGAGAAATATATGGATCCTGAGGATTTAGGGTTCAAGATCTCTAGATTGGTCCACTCAATCAATAAAACTAAAAGTGTGCAAAAAACAATAATCTACGCAGCGAAAATAAAATCACAAGCACACACCACAAGGACACCAAATTTAAGGTGGAAAACCCAAAACAGGTAAAAAACCACCGATCCGTACTGGATCTAATCAAACACTATGAATCTCGCAATTACAAGAAATTCAGATTTCTTCCCTAAATATCCCCTATCTAAAGACTGAAATTACCTTGTGTCGCATCACCTTCAACGACATCACACCGTTGATTGCAACAGATCCAGCGCTTGACTCCTCAAATCTTCAATGCAAGAAGATGATCTTCTACAAAGGATGCAGAAGAACCTAGCTCTCTAGAGTACTTGGCATCACAACTCTTCAAAAAATCTCTAGAGAAAATTTCTCTCAATTAAATTACTAATTCAGAACTTGAGAGATAATCTTATATATTTTCTCTTACCTTTGGGTTATGAGAAACACCCAATATATAGCAAAATCCGTGCTTAAGACTCCTAATTATAATCCTCTTAGAAAAGAAGTCCATCTCAAACTTTTGGTTAGAGTCCGGATCCAACTGGGCTCCTGCACGTCCGCCACCCTCGCTATAGCGAGATGTACTCTCGCTATAACGAGAGTGCACTCTGCCTCGGTTTTGGCAAACAGCATTCTGTCAACTTTTTTTTTTTTTACTTAGCCTTGCAGCCTTTGTTGACTTTTCATTCTATATTCTAACAATCTCCCCCTTTTGGCAATTCTTGGACAAATCTCCTAGAACAATACAATAAGATCTACCCAAAAGAAAAACCCAAAATAAAATAAATTTTTTTTAAAAAAAATCAGCACTGTAGATCTTGAATTGCCTTATCTTGTAGAACTCCTCTGGGCTTCATTCTTCTCCTCCTGAATTTGTCCATAATTGACAAACAAAAAATCATGCAGCTTCCGTCAATCTGGATGCAGTAGCTCCCCCTCGATTTTGACTCCCCTTCATTATGATCTTCATATCAGCACTAGGGGTGGGGACTTGACCTCCTTGATCAGGGCTTGTTATGATTAGCCACCCACACTTTTGTAGTTGGAACTTTCAGCAGAGTGTGAGGAAACTCCTTAGGCAAATCAGATTTTCTAACCAAAATTTGAGTTGTCTTGGGTGGAGAAAAATTCTTCCGCCATTGCTTGGTCTTGGGTAGACTTTGCAGCTTCTTGCAATGGAGACGAATGTGTCATTTCATTCCACAATGGTGACAAGTGGATGTGCGTGCAGCGCGTGACACATTCTTTTTCTTCAAACTACTCGACACATTATGTATATGTGTAGTATGTGGAATAGCATGTGTAACACTAGAAACCTTTTACATTTGAAGTGGATGCACCATGATCATAACCGAGACCGCTTCTGTCAAACTGAGACTTCTGACTATATAAGATGTTTGTAAGAGTCTTCGAACCAGTGTTCATCTTGTTTAGTGAAGCTTGTTTGATTTCTAACTCGGACAGAGTGATCTTTAATCTTCCTTGCAAATCTTCTTTTTCAGATTTAACAGTCTCTATCTCTTGCTTCAGATTCACTATTTCTTGTTCAGCCTTCTTAAATATTTGACCCTCAGTAGTCAAAGTTTCAGCCATGCAGGTTTTCTTACTTTCCAAGAGATGAATCTTTTCAAGTGCTTGCTCTAATTCAATTTTCAATGCAAAATCTTCTTCTTGAGCAGCTTTAAACTTGATAGAGATCTTGTAGCCATACTTGGACATCTTGACACATTCAGCATATGTTTTATTATACAACGCTTCATAATCTTTCTCTTGATCTGACATCTCATCAGCATAATCTTCATCAGTATCATTATCAGATAGAGAATTAGTCATGAAAGCTACAAACTTGCCATTCACAGTTTCAGAAGTTTCAATTGAAGGATCTTGTTCTTCTTCTGATGGCTGTTCCTTCCAAGTTGTGTTGAGAGCCTTTTCATTGCACCATTTTTCTTGTTGGCACACTCACTAGCATAGTGACCATAGTCATGGCACTCAAAATACTTAGTTCCTTTTGCAGAATCCTTTTTCACAAATTTAGAACCCTTCCACTTGACTTGTTTTGACTTCATGTACTCCTTAAAGCAATTGAACATTTCAGCCAAATCATCTTCAGCCTCAGATTCAGAATCAGACGCAATTTTCTTTTCAGGCTTCTTTCTTGATTCTGAGATGGATTTCAAAGCAATACCTTTCTCTTTTGATTTTCCTTTATCCAAACGGTTTGCTTCAAAGGTTTGAAGATTTCCAACCAACTGATTTACCTTGAGGGATCAAGATTCTTGTTTTCTTCAATAGCATCAACTTTAGAATTGAACCTCGAAGGTAGCAGAGACCGCAAGATTTTCTTGAATTTCCTCACCCAGATTGAAAACAGAATTGACAATATCATTCAGCTTTGCATAAAATTGATCAAAGGTCTCATCTTCTTCCATCACGATGGTTTCAAATTCTTTAGTCAACCTTTGGAATTTAGATTGCTTCACCGTGTTTGTACCCTCATACACCGTCTGTAAAACTTCCCACGCTTTTTTTTTGCAGTTTTGTAAGTGGAAATCCTATGGAATTCTTCAGCAGACACTCCATTGTATATACTATTCACTGTCTTGTTATTACAATTGGAGGCATGCTTCTCATCCTTTGTCCATTCAACTTTAGGTTTAGGAACAGTTTGTCCACTAACCACAATTGTTGGTCTGGAGTAGCCCTCCTCAACAATATCCTAAACATCATCATCAATGGACTTAAGGAACCCAATCATCCTTTACTTCCAATATGCATCATTAGAACCATCTAGCAAAGGGGGCTTAGAAGTTGATGTCCCTTCTCGATTGAATACCATTCTAGAAATCTCTTTAGATTAAACACATCAAATTAGTGTAACCCGCTCTGATACCAAATGAGGATTTAGGGTTTGAGATCTCTAGATTGGTCCACTCAATCAATAAAATCAAAAGTATACAAAAAATAATAATCTACGCAATGGAAATAAAATCACAAGCACACACCACAAGGACACCAAATTTAAGGTGGAAAACCGAAACCGAATAAAAAACCACCGATCCGTATTGGATCTAATCAAACACTATAAATCTCGCAATTACAAGAAACTCATATTTCTTCCCTATATATCCCCTATCTAAAGACTGAAGTTACCTTGTGTCGCATCACGCTTCAACAACATCACACCGTTGATTGCAACAGATCCAGCGCTTGACTCCTCAAATCTTCTACGCAAGAAGATGATCTTCTACAAGGGATGCAGAAGAACCTGGCTCTCTAGAGTACTTGGCAGCACAACTCTTCAAAAAATCTCTAGAGAAAATTTCTCTCAATTAAATTACTAATTCAGAACTTGAGAGATAATCTTGTATCTTTTCTCTTACCTTTGGGTTATGAGAAACACCCAATATATAGTCCAAAATTCGTGCTTAAGACTCCTAATTATAATCCTCTTAGAAAAGAAGTCCATCTCAAACTTTTGGTTGGAGTCCGGATCCAATTGGGCTCCTGCACGTCCGCCACCCTCGCTATAGTGAGAGTGCACTCTGCCTCGGTTTTGGCAGATAGCATTCTGTCAACTTTTTTTTTTTTTTTTTACTTAGCCTTGCAGCCTTTGTTGACTTTTCATTCTATATTCTAACAGATCCTCGGTCCAATAGTGGAGGCACCTCATATCATTGATCCAATGATAAAAAGATGTGAGGATTATTGATCTAATGATAGAAACATCATAGATCACCGATCCAACGATGGGAAATGTGATGAAGAGATATTAAAGACAAGATTTCATGATGTAAATTAGCCATTTATAAAGTTCCTTTCATTTTACTTGCAAAGAAAGAAGCAGGTGATCAAGGACAAGAAGCAAGCTCCTTCTCGGATTAGGAGATTGTAATTAATTTTGGTTTTGAGCATTGTAATCCACCCCAAAAATAAAAAGGGGATTTTCTTATAATATTGATTTAATGATATTCAATGCAAGAGTTTGTCTCCGATTTTGTTTGTACAGTGGTGAAACCTCCCCTTGCTATTAGAAGACCCGGAAGATCGAAGAAGAATGAGATTTGTACGAAAGACCATAATCGGCAAAGAAGACAACGTGCTCTGTATGTAAAAAGAAATGGCACAACCGATGAAAGTACCGCAATCCACCTATGGAAAGTTGATCAATCAAAGAAAAAACCCATTGCTCATATCTTTTTGTAATAGCAGAGCCATGTCTTTTCAGAAAGGTGGAGCCATTTTATTTGTAAGGGTGGAGTCAAGTTCTTTTGTTACTTTTTTTTGCAAAGTCGGAGTCATGTCCTTCTATAAATGTAGCACTGTTTACTTTTGTAACGGTGGAGCCACGTCTTTTCGTAAAGGAGAAACCCGGGCGTGTTTGACACTTAACTAGTTAAAGTGAAGTGAAGTGAATCTAGACAAAAAATGATAAGGGGTCACATCAAAAGTACACAATTTCAATATTTCCTCCTAATTTTTCAAAAAAAGTAAAAAAAAAACAACATCCTTTCTCCACTAAAAGACAAAAAAACTCCACTTTTCTATACAAAAAGTCAAAAAGATTCCATATCAAACAACTAAAAATAAAACACCATCATAACACCTTATATTTTATTCTCTCTTGATTTGATGCTTCACCTCACCATACTTCAATTCACCATATATTCAAACAGGCCCATAGGTGGTGGAACATATAATGGTGGAGCCACTTCTTTTTGTAAAGGAGACACCATGTACGTGTTTTTTGTAATGGTGAATTGGAGACAATTCTATTTTCAATGGTTGGAACAATGTTTTTTTTTTTTTTTTTTTTAAGTTGAATTTGAACATATAATGGTGGAGCCATGTTAAGATTTCGTGATTTTGTAGACAGTTTTATCTTCAATGGGTGATTAATGTCTTTTTTATGTTCTATTTTCTTAGTTAATGACTGCAAGTTCTCTTCTAATTATGGAATGATGCCTCTTTGAGTTTGTTTGTGCCTCGGTCAATAGTGATTGCCAATTCAGTGGTGTTGCTAACGTAACTCTCAAAGGTATACGGTTTGATAAGAAGGACAGCCAATGTAAACGCAGAACACAGTATATAAAGGGACATAACTCTCGTTGACATCACGAGAAGACTACTGAATGAACTTTACAATCATCTTTTTTGACATATATTTTATCTACAATAACATAAAATTCATCGACATCAACAAAAAAAAGTTTGTCAATGTTGACATAAACGTACTGAAAGAAGTTTACAGTGCATTGTGTAAAACAAAAAAATTGCTTCGTCGACATCAACATGAACGTACAGAATGGAGTTTACAGCTCATTATGTCACATAGAGAATGTATCGACGTCGATAAAAAATTTGTCGGCATCGACAAAAACGCACCGCACGTCAATTATGAAGACCTTTCTGTATGTTTTTTTTTTGTTCTAATGCACATTATAAAGAGTAGGCCTGTCAATGGGATGGGCCGGGTCTGGGCTTGAGTTGTCCAATCGCGTCCCGAAAATAGGACGGGCTTGCCAGGTGTTGCCCAATCCCGGCCCTAAATTGAACGGGCCTATATCTAATCCCATCCCGTACGGGCCTGAGATGGGACAGGGTCGGGCATGGGCTTAGCCCGATCCTGGACATAAGGAAAATATTTTTTAATTATTCCCACTGTCTCTAGACACCCGGTGTGAACCGAACTTTAAACCCTCCTCCTTTTTTTCGGAATTGGGACCGGCAATGTAATGCAACAAGCAACATGGCGGAGTTAAAAACTTTTTTTTTTCTGTGACAGTAGAAAATCAATAGAAATGAATGAGTATCCTACATAGGCTATATGCGTCAGGTAATGTCGGAACAGTTAAAACCTTTTTTTTTTCCCGGTGAAAGTAGAAAATCAGAAAATCAATAGAAATAAATGAGAATGAGTATCCTATATGAGTCAAGTTGAAGTAATGCAAGATCAGTTGAATTTTATTTTTTTTTAACCGGTGAAAGTAGAAAATCAGAAAATCAATAAAATGAATGAGAATGATTATCCTATATGAGTCAATTAATGTAAAAAGAAATTAACATAAATTATTTTTCTTTTAATATGTCTAAAACATCAGTTAGTGCATTCCCATCATTGTCTAAATCACCATCACTAGTTGGGTCATGACTAAATCAATCTTGGGCACAAACTAATGCTTCTACCATATCTGGTTTCAAAAAAGTCCTATATGGGTCAAGTACCCTCCCTCCTGTGCTAAATGACTTTGTAGCGGGCCGTGCCGGGCATGAACGGGCTGGATTGTTTCTACCCAGTCCCAGTCCCATTTTGGCCGGGCTTTGAAATGTTTTGTCCAAGACCAACCGACTGGGTTCAAACTTTTTTAAAAGCCCTGTATTTTCGGGCTTGGTACGGGCCGGGCCGGGCTTTTTACCCGTTTCAACGCGTCCCATTGACGGGCCTAATAAAGAGTCATTCCACTTCAAAACCCATTACGTAGGATGTTCGAAAAACAAGCCCACGACAACCAAACAATCTATAAGTTCCAGATATTCACAATCAATTTAAAAGAATCACATTTCTTGAACCGGTGCTACAATTACAATATGTTTCACATTAAGAACCTGTTTGGCATCATCCTTGTAAAAAGAACCACTTTCAATTTAATCATCGAATTATCCATTCACATCAACATCCATTCACCGCATGTTCCAAAAACATGCCCATAGAAACAATTCATTCCAATTTCACTACTAGAGATTTGCTTATTGGCGCAGGAAAAAGCGGGCGGCCGCTATTGGCGGTCGCAAATGATACCATTAGCAACCGCCTATTGCGGCCGCTAAGGTCTTCCATTTACTCCCCTTCCCCAAATCCACTTTTTCGCTTTTTTCCTCCCCCCCCTTTCCCCCTCCCGCCCTCTGTTCTCCCCCTTCCCCCTCCCCCTCCTGCGCTCTGCATTGTGCCGTCCCGCCGGAGCCTGTTGCGCAGGAGCGGCCACTGGTTCTCTCTCTCTCCCTCCCTCTCCGGCCCTCTTCCTCTCCCTCTCCCTATCCCTATCCCTATCCCTCTCTCTCTATTTCTCTATGCACTGTGCCGCGCTCTGCACTGTCCCGCCGCACCAGCGACGCCACCGCCGGAGCCCGCCTGCACCGGAGCTGCCACCGGTACTCTCTCTCTCTCTCTCTTCCCGGAAACCCTAGCTCGCACCAAACCCTCTTCGGTTTCGTCAGCTGCTGTCTGAACAAGGAACTGGTCCTTTTCCCCATCTGAAGGAGTCAGAGGCGACGGTCTGTGTAGATTTCGTTTATGCATATATGTGTATATGTAATCTGTCTGTGTTTGAGCTGCTTAGGATTTTGTTTATGTTGTTTGTTTGGTTTTGTTTTTTTTGGATAGTATTGATGGAGAGATATGAGGGGATAGGGAATGGTTTTTCGATGTTGTCGAAGAATTGTGTATAATTTTTTTTTATGTGGATGGTTTTTTTTGTTTTTATTTATTTTTTTGTCTTCAGATTGTTTGTTTTCTACTTGTTAATGATCAGAGGTTTAGTTGGGATTTGTGGGATTCTCAGCATGTGTAATGTATTAAGGGCTTTGGGTTTTTTTTCTTTATGCTTTTTTTGCCTTAGAGCTGTGTTGATTCATTCTCTTGGTTATGTTCACTACAGTACACATCTATCAAGCCCTTGGGTGATCGAGTGATTGTTAAAATCAAAACTGTTGATGAGAAAGCACCCATCATTTCTTGTCTACTACAGATGTCTGTGATGTTTAACTTGAGTTGGTTGTTCCTGTACTTTTCACCCATCTGCCTTGCACCCTTTTTCAATAAAAAATGGGGCTGTTGGTCTTGAACTGTTACAAGTGCTGTTGTTTGAAGAGATGGGTTCTTTGGGTGGAGAAGTTGTGAAGAAGAATGCAATGTGGCTGCATCCAAAGGTTTTGGGTTTCAATCCTTCTGAGAGATGGGGTCATTTTGCCTGCTACTCAAATGGGGTAGTCTATGTTTGTTCAAACCCATCATTTTCTCTTTGATTAATTTTTCCATATGCCTTTTCATTTCAATTCCTTCCTTTTCATTTCACAGACTTTTCTATTTTCAGAATTATTATTTTTTCTTAAATGAATATTTCCTTTTTATCTTAGCATTCTTGATGTAGTATACTTGGTCAATTTTATTTCCTGCAATGTTACTGTTGTTGTCTGCAGTTTTGCATAATTTTGTATACTTGCATAATTTTTAAGCCTCTTGCATTAGAATGTTGTAAATGGAACTCTGTCATATGGAACTTTGTCTCTCTTTACAGGCCTTGGCTTTGTTGAAAGCTTCTTTGATGTCGAAAACAACTTTGACCGATGTCTTCTACCCTAAGAAGCTGAAGCATTTGGGAAGGGGATCTTATAAGAAGGTTAAAACAGAGGTCTAACTGTTTACTGAATTGTGAAATACAGTTTTATTAGTTATTCTCTAAAACAAATATATGTTTAATGTATCTTGTTTTGGATTGTCGTCTCTTTTATCTCCCATTTAGAACCATCGCTTCTTGAAGATGGATTGTGTTTGAAGTTTCATTAAAATTCTATTTCTATTGTTATTTAAATACTTGTTTATGATGTTAGATAGCACACAAACGCATGCACAAATACATATAGAAATTGTAACATGGGTTCTTTGATATGAGCTGTACAAGTGTCTGACATGAATGCCATGTCAGATTCTTGTGTTTTTAAATCTAGGTAAGATATTCTTATGATTTTTCTTGAATGTTGAAAGTAAGGTCAAGTTTGCACCATACTTATGTACCCTTCTTGAATGCTGGTATTAGATTCTAAATTATGTACCCTTATCAAATTAGCATAGAAATTAGAAAAACATGTGTATATGTAACTTTGCACTAGAGTTTTCTTCACTTCAGGTACAAGTTAATGTATACACAGATTGTTGGATTAAAATGCCCAGAGCATGAAAAGAAAATCTTAATCTATGCATATTGTATACACAGATTGTTTATTCAAGACTTTTGTAATAGGAAAAACAATCTATAAAATCTGGGAACAATTCATCCTACTGCTGTTATTCCTTTATGCAATGAGAGTCAACAGGCTTGAATTCCCTACATTTGGGGTATGTTGTTTTATTTCTACCTTCTCCTTTTTTATTTTGTTATCTACTAAATGTATGTATATAGATTGTAGTTTTAGTTGTTTTGAAATCGCCCGGCATTGCTTGGTTGGATTGAGCGAGACAACTTTTTCTAGTTCCTCCTCAGTACCAAAGTGTATTGTTAGCAATTAATGCTTGAGTTTTTGTGTACTTGCACCTGGGAGGCCATGGGCAATGCTTGTTGGATCTTGTTGCATATGGATGGGCCAGTTCTTTGTTTGTTTGAGTGTTTGATGTTTTTTTTTTGGGTTCTGTTCATAATTACAAGCACTTCTCCAGAGATTGGAGTTCATACTAAAACTAGGGGTAGTTTTAATCCACTCTTTGTATCCATTAATAGGTCTGCTTGTCTGTTGATTTTTTTTTTTCTCTTTTGGGTTGTTTTGGATTTGTGCTAATATTAACTGATATGGGTTCTCTATTGTGCTTGTTGGGTTCTTTATTAACTTTTTAAGTTCGCACTCTTTTCATCTGTTGACTTTGTTTCCCTTTTTGTTTGAAGGACTATATCTTCATTCAGTTACAGAGACGAAGATTGTAGTAGATACTTCAAGAGGAGAAACTCTTCGTATCAATGTAATATCAGAATGTTTAGTTGAAGTACCTTCATTTATTTTCCATTGTGGATTCTGGCTTCTTCTCTGTCGTTTTGAAGGGTTAAAATGTTCCTAACTTGTCCAACTAAATATGTTAGATAGTTAATTTTATAGGGATAGCAGAAAACCTTTCTTGTTGGTTTCGAACCTTAGAACTACCTTGGAGGCGACATTTTTTGTACTGCCAATAGATTTTAAGCTATTGTTTTCTTTAATGTCTCCATCTTTAGTGAAAGACTGTTGAATGGCATTTGTCGGTGATAGGCTGTTTTAAGGGTCGCTATTTCTTGAAAGAGGGCATCGCATGTTAATCAAGTTGTAGTGGTCTTTATCGTTGTACTTCCACCCATTTAGAATTTTAGTTGTTATAGCTCTCTGCCTTCAAAATATTTAGATGCTTTTTCTATATTCATTTTTGTGTTTGATGAAAGAATTTACCCATGCAACGAAATTTAATAGCTATATTAATTAATTGATTTGTGTCCATTATTATCTTTGAGAAGTGCAGTTCGACATTACATTTCCTGCACTTGCGTGTTCCGTAGTCAGCTTTGATGCAATGGATATCAGTGGAGAGCAACACCTTGATCGATGTGGTATGTAACTCAGAGTGTTAATTAGCAATTTATGCTCATTTTTTACTGTATTAAATTTGGTATGTAACTCAGAGTGTTAATTAGCAATTTAAAGTGTTCACGTTTTCATTTCATGTGATGCAGATAGAAAAGCCTTTGCAAAGACATGGCGGAAGGCTTGAGCACAATGAGACATACTGTGGTTCTTGCTATGGTGCAGAAATGGTATGTTTTCCAGTGTGCTTTATGTGCATTGTGTTTGGTTAGGTTTGGGTTGAGCACTATAAATGACATGTATAGGATCATCCCTAAATAGACCCATTTATCAATCGGGTTAAAATATCAACACGAACCCAACCAATAAGTTAATAAGGGCTCAATCCGAACCCACAATGAACAGATTGGGTTTAGGTTGGATTGGTGGAATATAGTGTAATTTGTTGGGTTTTTTTTTTTATTTTTATGAAATGATAGCATTGGTTGTTAGCAAATGGATGGTTAGGATTTATTTAAATGTTTGAAAGAGATTTTGATGGTGTTAATACATGCCCTTTACGAAGGGGGTCCAGGGGTATCTCTCGGCGGGGGTGGAGCTGACCGGTCAGCTCGCGGGGGCCCAAAAAGGAAACCGATACTAATACTTTTATTTTTTTTTGGCGGTCGCTAATACTTTTTAAAAATTTTTGTTGAGTATCATTGGCGGTCGCTAATAACCTTTAGAGACGAGGTTTTCGCAGCGGTTACTAGGCGGTCGCTAAAGAGTATTAGCGACCGCCAGGAGACTTTCAACGACGGCTACTGGCGGCCGCTAAAAGTCATTTTTGTAGTAGTGTTGAAAAATCCACAATCATTTAAAAAAGGGTTAAAACTTCTCTCGTTGAATCTGTGCCACTATGACCACTTGTTCATATCCACGACCTTTTTTTTATTTATTTTCAAAACAACAACTACCTGGGCTTATCATCAACATCCACGGAGATGGCGACAGAGCAGGATGGCGAGATGATGGAGATGATCTGTTAGCAAAGCAGAACTGCGGAGAGGAGGAGATGGAGCAAAACTACAAAGAGGAGGAGACCGAGCAAAACAGATGAGGGACCAAGTGGAGGGAGGCGGGGATGAGTAGAGGACGGAGCGGAGCCAAAGATGATGATGGAGCAGATTAGCGATGATGGGGAAGGATATGTGTGAGATCGTTCTTCTCCTTCTTTTGTTTCTGTAGATTTTGGAGAAGCGGCGGGTTTTTTTTTTTTTTTTTTGGACATCAGCGGGCTCAACGGAAAAAAAGGGAATGAAATAATAGATTTTGGGCGGGAGGTCCTCCACGGTATTATAAAGATTTGGGGTCCTCGATCGTTACCCTATTTGCCTGTGCTTTTGTTAGTAAATACCCCTTTTTTATTTCTACATTACAATGGTTTCTTGGGGTGTCTTAAGGCACTATTTGGATGTACCCCAAACAAAATGTCACCATGTATGTAGTTGGTGTGACATTACTTTTCTATAATCTGGTTTAGTTATTATTATTACTACTACTATCATTATTTGTTGTGTTGTTTGAATGGATCTCAAACATTGAATCTTTGATTTTTTGTTTCTTTTAATATGCATATGCATCAATATAGATTTATATGTTTATAATTGATATCATTCTTCTTTTGTTTTCTTTTTATTTTTTTTTCAACTTTAGTAAGAATTTGGATTTTTTTTTTCTTTTTTGTCTTTACAGTAGGCTCAAACTCATGCATAAATTACTTTTTATCATTATTATTCTATTCTTTGAAAGAAATTATTTTTCACTTCCAAAGCTATATAATATTAGTACTTCAATGTAAGTTTTATGAATAAATTACTTTAGTTTTTGGGTAAGCTTAGATCGGGCATTTTTCCTAAAACAATAGACTTGTTTTTTTAATTTTATTTCTTATCATTAATATTTCAAAAAAGAATTCTTTCTTACTAATAATTAATGTCTTACGCTTAGCAATAAAATTGCTGCATGAGTGTCTTAGAATCATAGGAGTTAAACTTTTTATTTCAATTTAAGGTGAATTTTCAAAAGTGCATTTGGAGAGGTTAAAGTTTATAATATATGAAATCACTGTCTATTTAGAGATGTACTTCCCTTTCCTCTTTAGCATTATTCAATGTTATTTACTTTATTCCTTTTTCTTTAAATTTTGATGCATAAAATAAAATTTAAAAATTATAGATAGTATATATTTTTTATATTTATTTTCTCTTAATTATATTTCAAATAAATCGTAAGTTTTAATATACTTCAAGCCGGGGCTCTTGTTGGTAGTAGCTAGCATAGAAGAGAGCAGAAGGGAGAGCAAAAGAGGCTCCTTCATATAAGCCTCCCAAGAAAGGCTTACTTATTTATTACATCTCATTTATTCTTACAAACTCAAGTAGTAGCAGTAGTAGTAGTTGTTGCTATAGCTGCTGCATTTATTCATTACATTAATTATTATTATAGCACTGCTATATATTGCACACCAGCAGCGGCAAGAAAGCACTGGTATATATTGCACACCAGCAGCAGCAAGGAAGCAACAACAGTAGTAGCAGGATCATCCCTATGATGAGCCATCCATTTCGGTTGGAGGAAATGTCTCGTTTTTCCAAAGAGTGAAGGTTCCAAAGTGTTTCCAGTCAAAAAGATCATTTGGTGTGAGCAGGTCCTCGTCCAGCACGGAGAAAATGAAGTGGTCAATACGTTTAGTCTTCCAAGGAGTGTCCTCATTGACATGCCGGAGAAGGTTGTTGTTGTACGTCTTCGCGTTTACAATGCTGGCCTCCTTGGACCCGGCAGTTGGCCACCCACTCACCACGGATATGCCCACCTTGCTGAAACCCATGGCAGTTTTTGCGAAACTAATGCTGTCGACCATAGCATCAAACACGTACTTGTAGTCCAACTTGGTTTGGGCGTCAGTCATGTAGGGGCGCGCACTCTCTTTGAGAAGGTAGTTGCAAAGCTCTATCCTTCCTTTTTCTATATTGTCGCCGATGGCGAAGTTGGGGAAGGCTTTGACGAACAGCGGGCTTGAAGTTTTCACGAGTCGGTCGAAGACTTCGGGGAGTAGATTCCTGAACCTCTCCTGGAACGTGTACCGGGAGGGAGATTGCATGGGATCGTATTTGCCAAAGATGAAGTTCACGTCGAAGATGGGGGACACCTTGATGACGTCGTTAACAGAATAGATTCTATCCATGGCAATTGCAATCTTAGGCGGGATTTCATTTTCATCGCCCATGTTGCCCAAACAGACGTGACTGATGACGCGTTTATATTTAATAATCAATTGGATCCAGTCATTCTCCCCATCGGCGATTTTCTTGACCTCCGCGTTAGGGATGTACAAGAAAACGTGGATGTTGACCTCCGCGTGGGTATCAATGTAATTGAGGATTTCTAGGCCTTGGACATATTGGGGAGTTTCAAAATAAAGCCACATCTTTTCGATGTTGTTGACCTGGTATGTGTGGATAAGCTGATTCGTTGTAGGTAAGAAGCTTGCCTGGTTCCCATACCGAAGGCCAACAGTAGATGAACCTTGTAACGGTGCTCGGCCTACAGATGCAGGTACAATAATTGGGTTAGTAATTTCAAAAAGTCTACGTGGACAAATTTTTTGGCCAGAATTTTGGACAATAGGGGTTTCCCAAGGGAAGGGGTTGTCCAAAATTCTGACCAAAAAGTTTGTCCATGTAGCACTACTCTAGTAATTAACAGTTGGACACTACTCTAGTAATTAACAGTTAGAGGGAAACATAACATATCCACAGGAATGGACTCCAATACGTACAACGACCCTCCATTTAAAAAATAAAAAAAATAAAATCATGATCATCTTTGGCTTTTCCCCACTTGGCGTCGGGAGTAGACTAATTACGGCCGCCATATCACCGTGAGCAGTACCTACTCAACCCCATGTGCATGACAGACTGCCTGCGGTGACTTGGTGGACCATGATAGGTCCATTCAAGACGGTAGAGAAAAACCTCACACGATCTTAGCTCTTTTAAAAACGGTGCAGTCTTGGCCCTATTCTCTCTTTGAGAATCCACCGTGTGGACTGCCAACAATGATGATGTAAAGAGTAACTTTGGTAAGCCTAATGTGAACGTTTTCTTAAAAATTCATTTGAAATCTAACCTTAGACCTCATTATATATATAAGATGCTTTCTATGAGAGATATCTCTCACCTTATATGAAAGATAGGGGTGGATGCCCTCACATTTAAGTTGTTGGCATTGGATATAGATGTGAAGGCCCCCACTCAATCTCTCATATAAGGTGAGAGATATCTCTGATATGAGCATCTCCCTATATATATCACATTATTTTTCTCTCGTTTTTGTAGCTTCTCTTCAAACGATGTGATTTGAGTGTCCCACTAAATGATGTAATAGCAGCGCTCACCTAAGTATAGGATTACAGAATATAATCCTGAATTCGACCAAATTAACTTATCCAATCTATATAGGACCCACTAGATGAAGTATTTGACCATCTGCTAATCAAGTGGGCCCCATGAGAAGGCTGGTTGATAAAATATAGTGAGTCCCACTTAGATAAGAAAAAAAGTCAGGTGGGTAATGGCTGGATATAGCATATGCCATTAGATATAAGATGTATAGGATATTTATCTAGTGGCTCAATGTACATTGGTATAAGGGTGGATGTACGCGTTCCATCTATTAGTCTTACATAGATAGGTGGATTGGTTAGATTTGGGGAGTTTGAGTTAGGTACTTAGGTAGCTATGTTGGGAAAATGCCTATAAAACAATTAAATTTAAGGTCATAGGTTAGGACGAACTTATGGACTCTAAACTTTACTTATAGGTTGGTCACATAGCTCTGTCCATCCAATGGACTTCTATGATCATGATGCATCCTAGTGGGCCCTACTAGGAGCGACATTTTTCTTCTGAAAAACTGAAGGGGGAATCTGTCTGCTCACTATTGTGGGACCCACTTGGGGGGCCCACATGAGGATGTGGTTGGTGGGAAGATCCGCTTGGGCCCTTCCTATGAACAAAAAGTCAGCCCAAACAGATCATCCTAATCTTAAGAACACAAGTTCAGTCCATTCGAATGGGGTGTGCAGTCGATCCAACGATCTAGTCTATACCTCCATCCGTTCGAGCCGAGGAGAAGATTTCTCTGTGTGTGTGTGTGTATATATATATATATATATACAATGGTCAAGTCCATTTAGACGGGCTTCAAACCTCGGGATTAGTGACCATCATGAGGGTCCTTATTTGTGCATGGTTTGGATTGATTGCTAGGTGGGCCCCACCAATAGTTCTCACGAAAGTATGGTGAGAACTAGTTCTTACTTGAATATTTCCTCATAAATGTATATAGGGATATATGTGAGAAGCACTAGAAAGCTCCCAGGGTGTTTTTTTATACCAGAAATGCCCCTCTAGGTTGGGCCCATTGTGGTGTATGGCAACTATGGAATGCCGTTGGATGGAATAATCAAGATGGGATTTACCTATGTTAAAATTCTCAACTCCATTAGATTATCTTAAGTTCTTGATCTATGGTTTAGAGGCATCGTTTTCTTGTGATTTCAATCCAACTGAGTAATAGTCGGATGAGTGTCAAATTTGGGCTTTATACCAATTTTTCTTTTTTTTGGGGGGGGGGGGGGGGGGGGGGGGGGGGTTTGGATGTGAAATGATTGGATTGGCTCAAGGAGAACTCAACGGGGGGGGGGTGGGGGTTGGGTTTTGGATGTGAAATGATTGGATTGGCTCAAGGAGAACTCAACGCCCTAAAAATATAGGAATGCAAAATGGGGAGTTCTTAAAATGGGGAGTTTTTGAGAATTCCATATATATATATATATAGAGATTCTAAAAAACTCCCATATCTCAAAAGGGGAGTTTCTGCCCCTTTCTAATAGTTAATGATTTGCTCATTTTTTAAGAGAATATAAAAAGATCCACCTTTGTAGGAGAATGTTTAGGAGAGAGAATCGGATTTGTGTATCATTGATGATACATGTCACACTTTCATTGCTAAAATAGGGTCTTTTTTTTTGTGTGTGTGAAAAACACCCGACCCGGGGTGTTTTATAGCGTAACTTTTTTTCTTTTTTACTAAAAGGCAATTTGTTTTAGAAGAAAGGGGAGAGGGAACAAAAGAAAGAAGCCCGGAGAAAGGAAGGGGCACAGGAAGCCACAACACGAGGAGAAAAGAAGCCAACAAAGCAAGCGACAGAGACTAAGACTAATTTACATATACATATACATTACGTACATATATATATGTAAATGTACATGTACATGTATGTATATGTACATGTACATGTATGTATGCATATATATATATATATATATATATATATATATGAGGAAGGCTCACTTGAGCTGCAGCTGATAATGAGAATAAGCTGGGGCGTGCGACAGTCTCGTGTGGCCTACTTTCATCAAGTGATGGCTGGATTTTGATGGCCCGCTTTTTTTTTATTTCCCTCTTCTGGATTGTTATATCCAGCCAGTCTCTCTCTCTCTCTCGCTCTCGCCTCTCTCTCTCTCCCATGAATCGTCTCTCCATCTCTCACCACTCTCTCTCAGCGATTGCCTCTCTCTCTCAGCACTCCCTCACCATGCCTTCTCACAGCTCTTGGGGGTTCCCCAGAAATGGAACGATGGACGATTTGCAGACCACAGATGAGCTGATCAGCCACCCAATCAACGGCTTGAATTTGGGCACGTCTTTTTCGACTACTTCGTCTTTCTATGGTGGGAGCGATCTAATCGACGAGTTTCAGCATCAGGATCAGCTATCCTTCCTCAACGAAACGGCGTCCGGGTCCTTGAATTCAATCCACTCGCTCGCAATCGGGCTGCCTAAAAATGGGGATTTGTTCTATGAGATGGATTCTAGGAGCCCCAGCAACGAGGGGATGATTTTCCCCTACCCTGCCGAAGCTGCTCCGTGGTGGATGTCTCCTTGGGATCCGACCCCGCCGGAGCCGGGTTTAGGTGGAAGCCGTGTCTGTACTTTGCGAGAGGGTATTGCAAGAACAGGATGAGTTACAGGTTTTTGCATGGGTTGCCGAATCCGGTTGGCGGGAATGATGCACTGAAAATGGAGTTCTTGATGCAGCCATTGTTTCTAAATCTAAAGGAAACGTGGGTAAGTCAACCAAGTTTGTGGGGTTACAAAAGGAGCAAAGCTGATTAAAGTCCGTTGAGATTATAGAATTGAAGGCTCTGGTAATTGATATTTAAGTCCCAAGAAGCTCGTTTTGCATTTGACTATACTATTTCAAGTTGGATTTTCTTCAGACTCTCCGTTTTCAGCGGCAGGTTTCCGTTGGGAAGCTGGATGTGGTGGAGCAGTGTCAGGAGCTATTGAGATCGAAGAGCCAAAGGAATTGCCTCTCTCTCTTCCCTTAATCATCTCTGCTGCAGGAGCTTTGCCTAGGGGCGAGTTCGACAAGAAGGAAACAACAATCGCTCGCTCCCTGACGTTGACCTCGCTGCAGCTGTGTCTGCTTGGCGTCGTCTTCCCCTCTGCAATCTCCCTGAAGTCATCTCTCTGTTTCGATTTCTATTTTTTTTTTAATGGAGATGTCCACCGTTGGATTTTCTGGATAGTTGTAATTATCATTTATCTTATGCACACCACAGGAAACTTCAGGATGCTTGATCTTGTTGTTCTTCTTTTATGTGTAAAGGCAATGGGGATTTAAAGGTTGTGTTTTGGGTGGTTCTGGTAGTTTGTAATAGAGATGAATGTTTTGATTGTGTTTATGTTTATTTTATTGTGGACGGAGATGAATGTTCTGGAATGTTTTGTTGCCACTTGATGAAAGAAATGAAACTTCAGGATTAGATGTGTTTGGATGACTATAATCTTTACTGTGATTGTTGCATTGGTTGAAGTTTTTTTTAGGTGCACCGTAGCCGGAGAGGAACCAGATTGAAGGAGGGCCACTGTCCACTGGTGCCGATCGGAGTAGAGAGAGGCGTACGCGGAGAAGGCAGCCAGAGGTGAACAGTCTTGGTGTTTCCGTTCTCTGGAAACAGAGAAGGGATGGGACGACATGGGGCCACTAATATCGGACTTGTGCATTGTAGAGATCGGGGAAATCACTGTGAAAGGAAAGAGGCCCATCTTTGATTTGCAGGCCGATCTTGAAGTGGGGCAGGTGCGATCAAAGCAAATCACAGAGGTGGGGCCCATGTCGTTGTGGTTTGGATCTGTTGCAGATATAGACATAGACATCTCGGAAGATCCATCGTCGGGTTCTGCTTGGTGCTGGAAAGAAAGAGGCAGCATGCAATGGCACTGCCTGCTTCTGTCAAGGCGGACGGAGGATAACCAGGGCGGAGTTTCTGAGAAGAGACGAGGATCTGGACATCTTACTCTGATTACATAGGAACCGGACATCGCCGCCTTGCTGCTGCCTTAGAATGAATAAGAAGGCGGTCTGACTTTGTTTTCAGGAAATCCCAGAGGATGACTTGCATCTCGTGCAGACGAGAGAGGGAGAGAGGAGATGATGGAAGCACCGAGAGACGGAGAGGGAGAGAGGAGATGACGGAAGTACCGAGAGGGGCGAGAGAGAGAGGGAGAGAGGTCTCCATTTCGTTAGAAAGGGGGAAATGTGAAAATTGAGCGGGCCCTAAATTTTTTACCTCCATTTGGTCAACACGTGAAGGATCACACGATGCAGCTGATATTCATTTCAGTTGCAGCTCAGGAGATCCGGGCTCTCTCTCTCTCTCTCTCTCTATATATATATATATATATAAGTAATTCTAAAGAAAATGCCCCCTTTAAAAAGAGGCATTTTTGCCTCTGTCAGACATCCAATGATAGAAAAGTTATGTGGACCTTTTTATTCATTCTTTAAACGAAACATTCATTACCTTATTTTTTCTCTTCTTGAATTACTTTTTCTTATGCTTTCTCTCTAAAGTCAAAATAGGTGTGGGCCCACGTATATAATAGAAAACCATGGAACTAATATTAAAATCTTATCGAATTATATATATATAAGTGCGGCCTACCTGATAGTACGGAAGGCCCTCCCAGAGTTTGGATCCATTCGAGTTATAGTTTAAAATTGCAGTATCAGTTGTAATATCATCTTATCCCAAAAATTAATATAGTGTCGATATCGGTCGTGGTTCTCAGTTGTCGCGGTGTGAAAAATTTTATACCGTAAAAAAAATTGAAAATTCTTCTAAAAGACAAAAATACTATAAAATGCCGAAAGAAATAGTTTTTCCAATAGTAACAATTATGAATCAAAATATCGGTCCACATAAGTCATATCATCATATGTTGTTGTGTTATATATATGAACTTGTCTAAATCTTACTTACATTTAAATAAATTTACATGTATATATTAAAATAAATTGAAATATCACAAAGTCTATAAAATACAATCATAACTATAACATATGAGCTACCTGTTAGCGTGAAATTAAAGAAACTAAAGCTTTTTTTACTCATTATTTAATAGAAATATGCGAAACTAAGGAGCCACAAGCATTGTAAATACACTCCAAGTAAAGGTCAATAAATATTTTGTAAATATCTATAAGATTTCAATAAAAACCCCAAATTTCAAAATCCCAATTAACAGATCTAGCCTCAAAATGTTTAAATAAAAGAGAATGAGATGTATTCACAAAAGAAAAAGAACATGCAATCCTCATTTCTAAATAAATATTTAAAATCTTGTAAAAAGAAATTCATAATACTCACCTTAGTAGAGTTGTACATGATTTTCCCAAATAAAAATAAAAATTCAGCAAATGAAAAAAATGAATCTTAGTTTTAAATTGTTTTAGGGCATTTTTCGTGTAAATAGAATTGAAAAATCTAATATAACATAAAGGTCGTGAGAATAGAGTTCAAATACAAACTCTAAAACATCTTCTTCTTTCGTTTTGCTAAATCCATATAATTTGGTGTCTGTCACTTGTCGGAAAAAAAAAGTTGGTAACTGTGATGGCCAAAAACTTAATGAATCGAACAACATGACTCAGTTTCAGCGGAGTTTCAAAATCTTGCTCTCAACTTGTTAAAGTTGCGTTTGCATTTTTGTCGTTGAAGATTACAAGAAATGATAATTAAATTAAAGATAAAGAAACCCATTACATCTCTTTTAGTCGATATGCCATTAACGACTTCTTCAGTCAGTCAGACCATTTTAATTAGAAAATCAAAATCCATTCCTAAAGTCTATGGAAACAAATGGACTGAGTCTTTGGTAGCCTTTTTCTTTCATGTACTTTGTTTTTTCCAAGAGAGCATAGCACGGAGGAGGTAAATTTTTGTTGCATCTATATCTGAGCACACAGTACATTCCAAAGGAAAATTCATGGTTAACTCAACCCCATTTAGTGGTTTGGTTGGGCACAAAATTTATATTTGCTGATGGCTTAATCGGTCCGTCAAAAGAGTCTAAATACAACACACGCACGCACACGCGCGGGCACAAAGAGAGAGAGAGAGAGAGAGAGAGAGAGAGAGAGAGAGAGAGGATTGTTACCATGGCGTCCAGTAGCAGCATTCAGAATTGGGGCTGTTGCCATTTCGAGTGCTCTTACTACGTCTTACACAGGTAGTGAAGTAATGACTAATGAATGAAACACTCTGATCTTCTCGCCTTAAATAGAGAGAAACGAAGACAAAGTAGTTGGATATCATTTTCAGTTGGGATGTCATAGGTATTTTATTTAAACATAGGTATGTTGTTTAGACATGATTAACCCTTTATGTTTTCTTTTTAGAAAAACGGAATTGGGATTTGACTGGTTTGCGCTTTAGTTGAGTTCACTTGGTTGAGTCGGACTCAGTCGTACTTAGTCCGAATGTAAAAAATGTAAAAAATATCTTTTAGTAATTATAAAAAATAAAAATATCTTTTAGTAATTATGAATTTAAGGACTTGCGTTATATTCTAGTTGTTCTTAATGAATTTCTGTGGTTGTAGCCAGTACGAAGCTACAGCCCACACGATTATTTAAAGTTCGTCAGCTTTTAACTACTAGTAACCATATGACCTGGCGTATGATTAAATCTCAGAAGAAAGTTAAAAACTTACTCTACAATTTTTTTAGAAAATCTTTGACACCCTTTTTAAACGAAGTATACAAAAATATTTTTTAGATAAATTGGGCATGAACGCAAAATAATGATGGAGTTTGAAGAGTGTGAAAGGGCTTCCACTAATCTAACTTATATCTAAGGTAAACTTTTCTATATCATGTTGTTCAAAATAAATGCTCTCTTGGGGGGGGGGGGGGGGGGGGGGGGGGTTTCAGTCTAATAAAAATTAGGGATTTTCACTAAAAAAAAGTAAGCTTAAATCTTAATTAAATATGATTTTAAGAAGAAAAACTATCAAATGACGTGATAATTGTTCGTACAATTTTTTTTTTTGACAATATCACCCCAGTTGACGATATCTTCAACTTTCATTGCAAAAATCGACACTCTGCTCAATTTTGTAACTCTACCTACTGATGGAAAGGTTATGAAAATAAATTACATTTTCTGTCCTAGCATTCTTCCTTAAGTAGTCTTGGCAATCTTACTTAAGTGTGTGGGTTTCATGCTTAGTTTTTACGTATTTGTCATCTCCTTCACATGAGTTTTGAGGGTTCGAGTTCGGAGTGCAAGGTGTTCGATGAAATGACTAAATGAGGAATTTTCTTTCGATTTGGCAGTGGCTTCGAGTGAAGTTGGAGGGGATGAACTTTTGTATGCTTTTGTGAAGATTTAGAGTTTGAAGTCATTTGTATGGAAAAATTCCATAGGTTTTGATGTTTATCATGAGCAACATATAAGGAGCCATGTTGGGCAATCTTTGCATAGTGAATGTACGGTTTTCTCCTATGTACTGTATTATTTGTGTGGAGTCTTAAATCCCAAGAGTGCCTTTAATTTTATTAATCCAAAATCTTTGAATCAGCTTTAAGAATGAATTTGATAGTGGACAGATTCAACATAGTTTATATTGTGATTTGTGAAAGACTTGTCAAACCCTTCCTTTTTTTTTTTTGTTGATAATGGAGGAAAACCCTTCTTTTATGCATTCATCACCTCCATTTGATTTTCCTTCATTTATTTGAAATGAGTATACATCTCTTGCCAATTCTCAGCATCATCACTTACAAAACCTAAGACAATTAATTAGGTATGGAAACCATGAAAAAGAAAAGTTGCAGGAGTTTCAAGTTGTGATATCGTCAACTGGGGTAATTTCGTTCAAAAATCTGTACGAATAATTTTCAGGTCATTTAATGATTTTCCTTCATAAATTCGTTTAATTGTGATTTAAACTTAACATTTTCATAAAAACCCTGAAAAATCAAGCTCATCGCTATATTAATTATGGCGCTCCATGGTAGTATGGTGCGGCGCTCATGTTAACAACATGGGTGGGGCCCATCTTTGGAAGACCCAAACTGTTCTGGCCAAAGCTGCAATGCAGTGGCGCTGCATCATACTGGCATATGCACATGGGTGGGGCCTACCTATAAGAAACTCAATCTGTCCATTGGTTCTAACACCCATTGTGGTATATACATATAAAATATTATTCAAATCAGTAATATGCACACAGTTGGACTAACTAAATCCTGAACACATGGTTCAACTTTATTTACTTTCTCTCTCTTTCCTGATGGAAAAAGAAGATAGACACACATTTAAAATCAACTGGTTAATCTAACAGTAGGCCCCACAAAATGCACTTTGAAGTTTTATATGCAAAGAACAAGGTGAGAGTAAAAGATGATTAACTGATTGGATTTCTTAAAGGTGGGTCCCACCCATGTGCATATGCTAATGCTGCATCATAGTATGATGTAGCGCCGCTGCATTGTTGCTTTCCCCAACTGTTCTACAGCCCTAAAAAAGACTCCTTCCAAGTTCCAAGTCACCTTCACTTAAGAACGACTCCTTACCCGAGTGGTAAGGAGAGCGTGAGTTCATACCTGACTGCTTGAGGTTTGAACCCTAGGTACGTAACTTCTTTTTGCTTGTGGGGGCTTCTTTCCCACTTGTGTGAGCTTTCTTTCTATGTGTGTGCGCGCTTCCTTTCCACTTAAATGAGCTATTTTCCCACTTGTATGCAGGCTTGCCCTTGGGTCCAACCCTTGGCTGGGGTAAGGGAAAAAAAAGTCACCTTCACTTGAAAACTAAGAAACTTGTAGGATTTATAAAGAGGGTTTTATTGATAAAATCCTGAAATTTAGCCATATGCCCCGAGGGGTCCTCGCAAAAGGTGCAACACCAATGGAGTCCATCTGGACCAATTTGAATTTTTTTTTTGAAATCTGAGACAAGTGACACTAGCGTCGCTTGGTTCTGATGCAAGCGATGCTAGTGTCATCATTCGTCATCTCCAACCTTCTTCTTCCTCTCCTCCTCCTATTTCTCCATCTGTTGAAGAGGGTTGTTGGTTTTGAGAATCTAAGATGAAGTAGCTGATAACACCATGGAACCTAGGATTCGATGTCTTGCTCGTAAAAGTAAAAAAAAAAAAGAGAGATGGGTTGTTTTTCACTATTGCTCCTTCCTCCTTTCCTTTCTGAAGAACAAGTCCCCAAGATTCATTCATTCACAATAGCAACGGCCACGGATAGAACCCTTATGAAACACATGATTAATTTCCATTGAATCTTGGGGGTCTATCACATATTTTAAATGGAATAAATTCAGTGGTGCATATATATCACACAGACCCTGTTGGTTTTTTCTTTTTCTTGGTAAATCGACCCTGTGGATTATCATATGAACATCTTGAACTTATAAATGCTGGGATCAATCATCATGGGTTGAGAGGGGAAGATCTTATTCGATACCAATTTAGAAAAAAAAAACAACATTTATATGACATGTTGCAGATGTCCTGGCCGGTTGATGTTTGTGTCTGCAAACCAATGCCTAACTCTTTGTCTATCCAAATTCCAAACGTGGTCTTGGTCGGTCCCCCCCCCCCCCCCCCCCCCCCCCCCCCCCCCCCCCCCACACACACACCACACACACACACACACACACACACAGGAATGGATTAGCCCTCTCATCATCTCAAAGGGACCATCATAACACCCATAGAACCGGAGATGAATGGATTAGGGCTCGGTTTGATCTTTCTGGAATCGGAGATGGAGAAAAAGGAGGAGGAGAGGAATGCCGTGACGAGTGACGCTAGTGTCACTCCTGTCAGATACGAGCGATGATAGCGTCACTCCTCTCAAAGTTGAAAAAAAAAGCGAAGCAGTGCATGACGGATCCCGTTAGTGTTGTATAATTTGCAAGGACCCTTTCCGATGAATGGCTATATTCCGGGACCTTTCCCGTAAAATCCCCATTTATAAATTTAAAAGCTCCTACTGATCCATTCTGTTTCAGGAAGGAAAACTTTCAAATGAGTTCTTGCCTCAAAAGATTCAAACTCATGCCGTAAATATCTTAAACGAGATAGAGCTCAAATTACCAAGAAACATGTAACACATGGACGCGATGCATTAAAAAAGTTGAGCGTTGAGGACCAAGTATTTTGATAAGGATCTCCCCAACCGTCTTTGATAAAGACTCCTCCTAAGTTCCAACTCATCTTCAATTAAAACTAACTATACCAGTTTCTAGGATTCTATGGTTACATCTTGTTTTTTAATTTTAATTTTAATTTTAATTTATTTTAAAACATTTTATATCCCCCAAAGTAAGTAGTCTTGTAACCACTCTAAGTTTTTAGAGTGGAATGACACTCTTGCTCATCTCGATATCACTATAATGCATAATCTCAAAAGTTATTTTCATCTAAAGGTTGTAATAGTGACAATTACAATGGTATATTTAGTGAGAGAAAGTAACCCCACGTAAATCCATTTTTATGAATATTAGGCACATTTTACTAAATCCAAATCTGTCATAATGACAATCAACATCTATAATTATAACTGGTTTCAATTGATCTAAGATTGACTTTATGTAGAGATGTCTAATGGGCCATGGCCTGGCCCGGCCCGGCACGCCAGTCAACGGGCCGTGGCACGGCATGGCCCACTGGGCACGGCCCATGACGCGGGCCGTGCTGGGCCAAGCTTTGCTAGCCCGCTGGCCCGTTTGGCACGGCCCGCCTGGCAAATGGGCTGGCCCCTGCGGCCTGCCAGGCACGACCCGCTAGGTACAGCCCGCATGGCCCGCCCAAAAATATTTTTTAAATGGTCATATGTGGGATATTTTATATCCTTTTCAATTTTACAAAGTCTATAAATACTCTAAACTGGAGAAAAAATAAACAACATCTGAAAATGAAATGGGTACATTAAATGCTTTTTAAATGATTTAAAATTTTTAAAAATAAAATTTGAAATTGATTTCAAACAATTTGCATTCCTTTGAACCAACTAAAAGTCTTAAAGGGGCTCCAATTTCGGAATTAACTATTTAATGCAACTTTTCATGTATTGGTTATTCTAATAGTGTGCATTAATCAGTTGAAATTAACTTGGAATGCTAACTATTCAACGGAAAGTGTGCAATTGTATCAATAAAAGGTAGGCCACATATAAGTGAAAATTATCTTGATGAAAAGTCTCATGCATCACATGTGATCAGTTCTCTTATAAATTTAGATCATATAGGATTTATAAATATGATAATAAATTTCCAGATATGATTTATTATTTTTTTATACTGAGAATCAACTTGATAGTGGAAATAACCTAGGTTGAATTGAAACTTGAGAATATCCCATAAATAATATTGATGTTTGTCTTAATGATTGTGAATTTAATAGGTGGGCTCTATCGTAGTGTTTTACACATTTTACATAATTCACGATTTATAAGAGTCAAAGCCATACAAAAAAATAAATAAATAAAAGAAATCAAACTCTACCCTATCTCCCTCCGCAGGTATGCATGGTAGCACATCAATTGCATGAAAAGTTTCTCCCTCTTCTTTAGTTCTACATTGTTAGTGTGGATTTGTCTTCATTTAATTATGTTGTTATTTTTTTATAAATTATAATAACTTATTATTTCTATTAATCAATTACGTATATTATATATTCATTTGGGTTTAATTTTATTGCATAATGATTATCATAAAGATAAAAGCTTGACTACCATGCTTAAAGTACAATACATAAGTACGAAAAAATAATAATTACATTATCTATAGTATGAAAATATAGTTACTTTTATAAATACCTCATGGCTAAACTCTAACTACTTTAGGATCTCATCCTTATCATCCTAATCTAACTAGTAGTTTAATACTCTAAACTGGTTAGGTTCTCATTCTCATCTAACTAGTTTTAATATTGTTTGGATAAATATTTATATACAATAGTTAGTTGGTCTAGTGGTTAAGTTTAACTCTTAAATTTCAATGGTTATGAGATTGAGTCCCAACACACACATTTTACTTATTTTTAAAAATACATACAAGTTACACAGGTTCCGGCCTGCCCGTTTGACACGCCTAACTTTATGTGCATGAGAGTGAGACCATTGAGATTTGGGATAAGAAAATGATAAAATAATTATATTTTTGTAAATCTTCTCATATCGAGTAATATAACTAATGCTCATTCGAATTTTTAAAACATAATTTTCAAGGAGGAATAAACAGTTATATATATACCAATGAATATAGTAACAAGAAATATATGCTATATAGATTCTTTAATGTTTAAACTGTTAAAAAATAAATCTGTTCTTATAGTGTCTCTGGCAAAATCCAATCTAACAAGAATTAGGCCCACCAACTTGACCATAGTGAAATTTGACCCAAACTATCAAGAGGGCAAAATGTATTATGGGTTGTTTCACGTTTTATTTAAGGTAATTGATCGTGACACTCCCCTTTTCTCCTTTTTTTATGAAGGTACTCTAAAATTTTATGAAGGAAAATGAGTGCCTCCATAAATATAAAAAAAAAAAAAAAAAAGCGCGCCAATATCACTTCTCTTATTTAATAGATTTCAAAGTTCTTTCCTGATCAAACGAGATATAGGTTACATTACAATGAAACAGCATGTTACACATTGGAGGCCTTGCATTAAAAGTAGGGAGTTGAGGACAATGAATGATATCTTGTGATGGGGTCACCTTTTCACATGTATCCTGAGGTCATGTCATAATCCAAAACTCCAAGGTGTGAAGGAGAGATTATGGAGACGAAAGGCCGGGACGAGTAAACAGCTGGAAAAGTGGGGTACTGGATGAAAGAGACATATGCTTGGGTAATTTTTTTTACTCTCAATTAAACTTTATTAGAGAGTTTTTTTTTTAAATAAAGTTAAGGAAAATTAAATAATTTCAGACTCAATTAATTACATAAGTTAAAATATGGGAATGGGAGGGAGAGTTAAGTCTAGGACCCAAGTTGTAGGCACCCACTATGGATAGCCACCACGTACGAAGCCATTTGTGTAAATCACAAGATCATTAGAGATATTTACTCAAGGGGAACATTTAACTTCTACCAAAACGTTATTGCCAGTTTGCATCTTCATCATATGGTTTGAAAATTGATTTTACATGCTGTGTCTTTATCGTGTATGGGCTAATGTTTTAGTTTCTGCCTGAAAAATTAGCTCCTGTTGGTTATATTTTAAACAGTTTGAAACGGAAAATTTTCAAGAAAGTGTCCAATATATTGCTTATTTTCACAAAAGTACAAGCAAATTTGAATATTTCAAAAAAACATTAAAGTTTTCAACAATTCTTTCAACCAAGTCCTCTCCATAAAATAAATTAAAAAATGATAAAAATACTCTTCTCGTGTGACAAGTTTTCGTCTTTTACTAACTCTTCCCTCCACAAAACCAACCATTTAGATTTGCTAAAGTGAGCCTCACTGCGTATCCTTATATCATTTTTCAAACTTTTGTCTTGGTGAGTACTCGGTTGGAAGAAATATGAAAAACTTTTAGACTCTTTGAAAATATTCAAATTCTCATGTGCTTTTTTGAGAATGAGGCAAGAATTTTATAGCTTTTTGAAACATTTCCATTTGAGAAAACAAAACTCTCTTAATCTTCATTTTTAATTACTTATAGGGTGCTTTGGATGCAAATAAAGTAACAAATTTAATGCAAAGGAAGCGGGAATATTTTGAGTTTCAAGTCCTTCTTGGCTTTCTATCAAACTTAAAAATTGGTATTAGTCATGTCATAAATCTTCAGACATAAAGTAATATAACTAAGTTTCATTTGGGCCTTAAAACCATTCTTTTTTAAAGGAGGACCGTTTGTGACATAACAATTACTTTCATAAATACTTATTATCAAATATGCATTGATCCTAATTTGACCCGCATCTTATCGGTATTCACGGATGAATGTAATAACAAGATATTTACACTATATTGGTTTTTGTTTATGTTAAACTGTTCATGAATAAATCTCGTCTCACATGCATGGTTTCCTGGCAAATTCCACTCCATCAACGTCCGTAGTAAAATTTGGCCAAAACTATTCTTATTATGGGCTTTTTAACATTTTATTTAAGAGCCTCACAAAGCAGCGGTTTCTCGGAAATATCTCAAACGAAAATATCAGTGAAACATGCGAGGCAATGCATTAAAAGCAGAGCGTTTGTCGAGGGCAATCATTGTACGAAGGATATTGTACAGTTTCTCACCACATGGATACTCTTTGCAAGGTTCCTTTTCAAATATGAACACAACATTTTTTTTTTTTTTTTTTTCAAAGTATGAAAACTACATAGGTAACCAAATGTCATGTCATAGCCGAAAAATCCAAGGAGTGAAGAAGAGAAGTCATGGAAACGAAAGGGATGGCATATTCTCATGAAAAAGACATGCAGGGGGCGAACGGATAAGGAACTTGAGGTGGAGTGAAACTCCACAGTGGGCCTCATTATTGGAAAAAAAAAAAAAAAACCCCTCAAAATATAAGTCCTGCCCTCATATGGGGTGTTTTCTAATTTCACTCCAATCAAATTGATCCCATGGTATGATTGAGTTTATGAATGAAAATGTATAAATGATAGTTTTATGCATTATTGATCATATGATCACTGCTAAAAATCTTGCTATTGGTGGAAGAAAAAGCGGGCGACCGCTGTGGGCGGTCACAAAAATGCGCATTAGCGACCGCTATTGGCGGCCACAATAGCGGTCACTAATGCCTAATATAAGACCCCCAAAGACCACTTCTTCTCCCCATGTTTTCTTTTTCCCTCCCGCGCTCTGCACTTTCCAGTTTCCCCTGCTCCCGCGCTCTGCACTCCCGCCGCACCAGTGATGATTCCACGGGAGCCCGCCTGCGCCGGAGCCACCACCTATTCTCGCTCTCTCTTACTCCCTCTCCGTCTAAGTCTCCCTCTCTATTTCTCTCTCCCCCTCCCTCCCTCTCTCTCTCTCCCTCTCGCTCTGCACTGTGCCCTCCCGCGCGACGATGACGGCTACGCCTCCGAGACCGACGGCGAGGCGGCCTCCAGCGAGGATAACCGATCCGACGTGGGTTTGCCGCAGCAGCTGGTAGACACCCTCTAGAAGCAGGTTAGCCGATCTTCTGGATCTCATCGATTTGTTTCTTTCATGGTTTCTGATGCGGATATTTCTCTATTTTTCTTGTGTATTTGCTCTTTTGCCTCTTTTTCCTGGTTTGTATCTGAGAATGCTTCCGATCGGATCACGTTTGACCGAATCTGAGTGCTTGAGACGCTGTCGGTAGACGATCCGAGCCGTTTGATTGGACATGCATGTGAGATTCATCGCTTCATTGGATGTTGGAACTACAGAGGGAATCAAAGGGATTTTTCTTTAATCAGATTATGGATGCAGGTAGGTTCACAATGGGTTTTTTTCCCCATTTGCGCTAGAGCATGGCTTTTCTACAATGAGCGATCAGAACTCAGATGTAGATGGAGGCCATCGTGGATGGTCGAAAATATGGTCGCTAGAGAACTATTTCTTGGAAAACAAATGCACTACCTACCTAGGTTCTCTTGCTTCATGGTGTTCTCCATTTCATGAAAAAAATTATTTCCTTCCTGTTTTTGTTTTTTTGTGTTTTTGCTTTAATTTCCTTCCACCTTTGTCGCACCCATCATCTCATCCTAAGCCCTCTCATGCGGAGCGGTGGTTAGGGCCAGAGACATAAAACACAGAGAGAGAGAGAGAGAGGGAGAGAGGGAAGAGCACGTTTGGGCTTCTCTTAGCTCATTTTCAGTCTGAGAGGTATAGATAGAAAGGTAAATCTATAGAAAGAGATTATTTTCATATGTATTCTCTTTCTTTCTTTTAATACTTAATTTTATTTATATTTACTATATATTCAAAATTTTTATAATTAACTATTAATATTTTTTTTCCTTTTTTGTCTTCAGGTTTGAGAGCATCGAATCGATCACGGCACCCCGCCCAGCAAATATATTTTTTTTTGTTTTTTTTTTAAAGTGTATTTGTAATGATTATAATTTGTTCAAACTTTTGTAATGTTTTAAATGTTATTAATATAAGACTTTATTTTGTTATTAGTATTTTTAATTGATTGTTATAGTTGTAGATATATAATATATTCAGGTACAAATACAGGTATAAAAAGCAGGAAAAAATTGTGAAATTTGAAAAGAATTAAAAATTTTTTTTTATTGGCATTAGCGACTGCCATTGCGGTCATAAAAGGCAGTAATGGTGGTCGCAAAAAGGAAAAAAAAAATAAAAAAATAGTTAAAAAATAAAAAAGAGTATTAGCAACCGCCATTGGCGCCATTGGCCGTCGCAAAAGGGTTTAATGGCGGTCGCAAAAAGTGAAAAATGAAAAAAAAAAATTTAAAAAATTTAAACAAAGAGTAGTAGCGACCGCCATTTTTATCTTTTGCGGCCGCCATGTTTATCAGTATTTAGAAAATAAAAAAAGAACATTGGCGACCGCCATTTATACCTTTAGCGACGGCTAATGGCGGTCGCTAAAAATAGTCGCGCGGTCGCTAATGCGTTTTTGCGACGAAGTTTTCGCTGCCGATGCTTGGCGGTCGCTAAAGAGTATTAGCGACCGCCAGGTAACTTTTAGCGACGGCTAATGGCGGCCGCTAAAAGTCTGTTTTCTAGTAGTGAGTTTTTATGTTCAAACTTAAGATTAAACCAACTCTTATTAGATTAAAACTCGCAACATTTAAAAAAAAAGGATTACACATTGGAGGCAATGAATTAAAAGTAGTGAATTGAGGACAATGAATGATATATCTTGTGACAGTTTCTCACAATAAGCATCGAAGGTATCCTAAGGCCATGTCATAATCCAAAAATCTAAGGAATGAAGGAGAAATTAATTTTTTTAGTCTTAATTAAACTTTATTAGAGACTTTTTCCACATCCTTTATATTTCTAAATGAAGTATAGGGAAATTAAATAATTTCAGACTCAATTACATAAGTTATATATGGGAATGGGAGGGTGAGTTAAGTCTAGGACCCAAGTTGTAGGTACCCACTATGGATAGCCACCACGTATGAAGAAGCCATCTGTGTAAATCACAAGAAAACGAATATGCACAAGAGCATTTTCATTAGAGATATTTACTAAAGGGGGAAACATTTAACTTCTCCTATGAACGTTTTTCAGGACCCACTAGAATGGATTACTAGTTCTAATTTAATCAATAAATGCAGTGAAAATAAACCAATCAGACAATATAGAACTAACTATCTACCAATCACACACCACAAGAAAGCAGACACAATATTTAGCGTTGTTACCCTATCTAGAGAGAAAACCACGAACCAGAAATCAAGAGTTCACGAACAGTTTATAAGATATACTCACAGGCTCCTTTACCTCAGTCTGTACCTCGACCCAAGGACCATAGTTGTTCTTGCACAGAATCCACTAACACGACTTCCACCGTGCACCGTTCTCCTTACTTAATCTCCTCGCACCTTGTCAAGGCCCCGAACCCGATTAGAGAATAAACCGGATCCGAGGTGTGAAATTTAGGGCTAATTAAATTTTTTGCTCTTAATGCCCAAGGATCGAAGTCCACTATGAGGATTGTGTAGTTAAGCCTCATTAACAAATAATCAACGGGACTTGTCCGGTAAACACAATAATAAACCTGTAGGAATATCAAAGCAAGTATGGATTTCATTCCATTATATATATTCAAGTTTCAAAAGATAAAACATATAAAGTTTATAAACATCAGGACCATCCTAAAAACCTAGGTCCTGGTGCAAAAGATATACAGTGATAGAATTGACAAATTCAAAAGATCAAAAACCCAAAAGATGAAATGAGGTGGCACGATGAAAGATATTCTTGTGTAACGCACACTGGTGCCGGGAGTGATGACGCTAAGCTACGTCATCATCACCCCACTCTCGTACATCATCCTCCTCCCCCGGTTGAGGATCCTCTGGGATTGCCTTGGCATCCGGGTCCGCGTAATAGTAGTAGGTGTCCTTTGCACACCATGGAATAAAGGATCAATAATATGTTGGAAAGAAGATAAGCAATATACATTATTCATAACATGTTTCAAAAGAGAATAAAGACAAGTACATAATTAAAAGATAGCAAGGTACAACCTAGGCATAAAGAATGAGTAGTTAAAGGAATCAAGTGACAAGATAAATCCTAGCATGATTACTAGAATAACCATCCATGAAATGCAATGTCAAGCAAGAGGAGACTCCGAGGATGTCCTAGCCATCTCACGGGGGTATAAGTAACGTCCGAGCCGACTACGAATACCCAAAGTCCGGAGCATGGTCCTAGCCCGCTCCCAGCTATTCGCGACATGGACGCCGTTCAAAGCCGATAACCCACCTTAGTGTCCAGTATCCGGCGCACTTTATAATCATCAGTCTGCAGCTGGTCATGTGTCACATCCCCCGAACCCAATTAAAGAAATAACCGGATCCGGAGAGTGAATTTTATGACTAATTAAAAATTTTGTCCTTTGGGCCCACAGATCGTAAGTCCGCGGTGAGGATTTAATATTTCAAACCTCATGTGGTACAATAAATGTAGAGTCCAAACAACTCTAGGCATATGGAATCTCAAGCAATGAATATGAATCTCATTAAATTAAAGTTTGCAAGAAAGAGTAAACAGGAACTAAGAGTTAAGTAATTTATTACATTGGCCATCCCCAATAAACAAGGCCAATCAAAAGAACAGAAGTCAATAATGTAAAAGTTCAACAAGAGAAATAAATGAATAAAAGCATATAATCTAAATGAATCCCCATGTATCTCTCTCGTGCCCAGAAGTGATGACGCTACTCTACGTCATCGGCACGCCACTCTCGTGCCTCCTCTGCTGGTTGGAGATCCTCTGGGATCTCCTCACCGCCCTGCTCGTCAAAGTAGAAGTCACCTGATGTGTCTGCACACCAATGAACAGAGTCAACGACATGTTGAGCAATAGATATACAAAACATAATAAACACGGCATGCATCAAATATATATTTAATGACAGGTGGTAATCATGTGAATACAAGAATGCGAGGCTAGGCATAAAGCGAAATTAATAATCCATAGAAGCAATAACAGGGATCTTAGCAAACATCTAATAATAACTACTATCCATGTAAATGCAAAACAAGAACAAGAGGGAGACTCCGAGGATGTCCAAAGCCACCTCCCGGGGTACCAGTAACAATCTCCTTGGACTACTGATACCAAAGTCTGGCTCCAGTGGGATCCTAGCTCCCTGTCCTGGGAATAGCAGCACGGTCCTAGCCAGCTCCCAGCTATTCAACGCCATAGACGCCGTCCTACGCCGACCGCCCACCCCGACAACCGAGTAACCGGTTCGTCATTAAACTCCAAACTGCAGATGGCCATGATATGCAAACAATAACAAAGTGGTTCTAACACAAGGACAACAAGACAAGCAAGTCTGACTAGTTCCATGTACAAGACAAGATCCTAGGGATTATCTTATTCAAGACGATACAAGACAAGCAAACCACGTGATAATCCATTTCATACTATCCAGTCAAGTTCATCAAAACAAGACACGGTTTCCTAAGGTATATTCAAAGTCAGGTCCAAGTGCTAAATTCTATAAGAATTTATGTTTCATAATTGATTACGTGTTTTATGCCAAGAGTGTACAAGGATTGTTATCAACGGATACAAGTCACAAGTCAAGGAAGAATTACAATCCAATCCTAGGCAAGTGGTATCATCCCTGTATTCCACGTGTTCTAACGGAATACATGTGGAAATTGGATCAATGATGCTTTTTAGGAAAATCCCTTGGTGTACAATCATGTTGAGCATCATTTAATTCAACTCCATATGCATTCGGTTACACACGTGTAATACATGAATACGTAGACAACCCATCGAATTCACACCAAGCCACGTGATTCGATTTTAATCTCATTTATGGTCATGTGATAGTAAGTTAGTGGTTTCCAGCATCTAAGTCCCCAATCCTAGGTTAAACAGTCTATTTATCAATAACAGGAGTCGAATCCTTAATTCAAATAATTACTTCACTTCCCGACCTCCGATCGTGATGATTAGAACCATTGGATTCTCCGTCTCGAGGGCTTTCCAACGGTATATTATACATAAAAATCCAATGGGCGGATTGAAAGTTACAAGCCTTTGAAGTTTCAGTGACCATGCACCCTCCGATCGATCGTACCGAAGGTGCAATCGATCGGCACTGAACACCTCACAGTTAGTGCACAGTTCGATCGATCGGCATTGGGCACCTCCCAGTTAACTGAGAGTTTTCACAGACCGATCGATCGGACTGTGATCGCTCACAGTTAATTTGGGGACTATTCACTGTCCGATCGATCGGACAGCAAACCTGAAGCTCGAAATTGGATTTCTGCTCCCTTTTCCTCCGGCCAATCCATGGCTAACCTGTAGAAAAATAAGCCTCCTTGCTCCCTTTTCAATCCATCAATTACATGACATCATTCTTACAATTTAAACAAACTAAAGTTTTCAATTTATCAATCTATCCATTTTATTCCACAAATCTAACCTAACATGTAATTCCCATATCAATATCAGAAAGGCTTGGAATTAAGGGAAATCTATCATAATCATAACCAATCAAATGAAACAAATATACATGTTTAAAATGCAATGCAGATCTACTTGCCTCAATGTCAGAAGAAGATTGGAATTGGGTGAAATCGAGGAGAAATCTTTCTACCGCAAGATCCTCAATCTAACACAATAAAAAACAACCTAATACACCAAGGAGAAGAAAAGAGAGGAAAATATCTATATCAAACCTAAATCTAACTAAAAAAAAGATGACAGAAAGAAGAAGGTGAGAGAATGCTTACCAAACTAGAACCAATGGAAAGAGAAGAACGCGAGGAAGACGTTTAACGGATCGGATCTTCAAGAATGATCTTCTGGGCTAGGGTTCCGGGCTTAAGAAAGGAAGAAGAAGAAATGGGCTGCTGGGTTACTTTCGTTCATTGCAGAGAAAGAATAAAATTAGGGCACATTTTCGTTTAAGAAGACGATTGAAAGGAAAAGACCAATTTACCCCTTAAGTGGGTCCGGTGAAAGAATGGACCACTTGAAATGTTTCTGATCGTCGGATCGCGACGAGTCAAGAGACAAAAAATCATCAGAACGACGAGACCTTTCCAACGAACCCAAAAATCACGGCGTTTGGAATATTTCAGAAAAACACTCAATTTTCCCTAAATTGCAAACTACCTCCCTTCTATGATTAAACGAACTCGGAATCAAACGAAACTTCTGAGACACTACTCTAATGCTAAAAGGAACTCGCTCATGATCTAAACCCACTTAAATATCTAATATCCAATTAAATAAAATAATAACAAATTGAAAGGGTTAGGGCCTGATATTGTGCCCAACTAACACAGTAAGGTCACAGACCTTACATCATGAATGCAAGATGATGATGATGGTTTGTACACGACACAAGTTTCAAGACAAATACACGTGGATATATTTCCGAGTACAAGATAACAAGCCGAGGGCTACTCCAAGTCAAGCCAAGATACAAGTCAATTTCCAAGTTTCATGAGTAGTCCTCTTTTCAATTCTATCCACACGTGTCCATCAATACAAGACAAAGGTACCTAAGGATACACTCTAAGTCCGGTCACATCCTAACTCTACAAGTTAAATTACAAGTTATACAAGTATACAAGATTAGAGTGTACATGGTACGACAAGCTACGGATACATGATTCAAGCGTCAAGAGTGAAGAACAAGCCAATCCTAGGTCAAGAGTTGTCCACCGTGTACCAAACGTATCCCCAACAGAGTACGTATGGAGAATGAGTCAATGGTGTCATAATTTGGCCGGCCCATGGTGTACGGAAGTTATTGGGCACCAATTAACTCAATTCCACACGCGTTCGGCCAAGTTACATCAATATACGGAAAATCGCAGACAACCAACGAAGCACACCAACCCGAACATACTCCATTTTCATTTCCCCCAATTGGTCATGCAAGGGTAGGGTCAATAGGTTCCAACCTAGAGTCCAAACTAGGTTTACAATCCCTTTCCAAAAGAGATAAGGCTTGGTTCATTGGTCCAATAGCTATTTCATTTCCCAATCTCTGATAATTAAGATTAGTACACCATTGGATTCTACGTCTCGAGGGCTTTCCGACGATATGTAGAACTCCAAATTCCAATAAACGGGTCAAAAGTTATGGCTTCCGGAAGATGGTCGTCCTGAGCCCGAAGCAGTAAGCTCGAGCGAACAAAAGTTGGCTCGAGCGAACTGCTCACAGAACCTTCTTGGCTGAAGCGAACTAAGGTCCGCTCGAGCCAATCTTCCCAGAGGCTCCTTGGCTCGAGCGAACTGAAGGTTGGCTCGAGCCAAGTGTCCAGAATTGCAGAAAATGACTCATTTTGGGTCCAACCCTTGGGGAATCAAATCCCACTCCTCCAAGATCATCCCTGCTAGAAAAAGAGCCTCTTGCTCTTTCCACATCCATTCCATTCCTCCCATCAACAAACCCAACTATTCAATTAAGGTCCAATCCCATTAAATACCTAATCTAGCATGTGAAATCCAAATAAACATAGACAAGCTTGGCATTATGAGTTGCTAAACAATTGCATTGTCAAGAGTGAAGATAATATACATGCATCAACAATAGATAAAGCTAATCTACTTGCCTTCACAAAGAGAGCGAAAGAGATGAAAACTTGAGAGAGAAATGGAGGAGGAGAGCTCTCCACTCACACCCTAGCCAAACCACTTCCAAAAACTCTTCTCCTACACCCAAAGAGCACAATGGAAGAGAAAGAAAGGAGATCCATCAACATGCAAGATCTCTACAACAATGAGAAAGGAAATTAGGGAAGAAAAGGGTTGAGGAAAACTTACCAAATTTAGGTCAAGATGTAGAGGAAGAAGAGAGGAAGAACATGGTGAGCTTGGTTGCTTGAATCTCCACTCCTAGGTAGCACATCCAAAGGAAGAAATGAAGGAGAAAGAAGAGAATAAGGAGTTCCAGCAGCCGCTCCTTCGTTATGGGGATGAAACGAATGCAGGGAAGTTGCTAGAATGGGTTTAAGATGAGGGATGGAGGGAAAAATGACTCAAATGCCCTCTTTGAGTGAATTAAGAGAAATGTGATTATTTGAGGGACTTCGGTGCATCGAATCGCGACAAGTCAAGAACGGAAAGTGACGAGCGCGATGAGAACTTTCCAACGGACACAAATTCGGCGAAAACAAATTTTTTCGAAAAAATGCCCAATTTTCCTATTAATTACAACCTAACTCCCTATTAAGACTAATCGCACTCAGAATCAAACTAAACTTCGCAAACCACTTTCTAATGATAAAAGAAACCCGCTTAGCCACTAAAACTGCCTAATTAGCTAGAATCATAATTAATTAGGCTAATCGCCAATATTTAGAAATTAATCACCCTATTAAGCAGGTCGGGGACCTTACACACCTTATCCACCAAGATGATCAATCTTCTACAAGAGAGTAGAAGCAACAAAACCTTCTAGAGCAACCCTTCAGAATAATCTCTCAATGGCTCTAGAGAAAAATCTTTCTCTAAGATATCTCTGATTCAGATTAGAGAGAGTGGTAGTTCTTAGGGTTGAGACTAATACCCTATATATGCCCCAAATTCGTGAGTATGACTTAGTGCACAAGTAGGACTCAACTTGGAAAACAGAGTCTCAAAAGGAAACAGTTTCGTATCAGAAAAAAAGAGTTTTCCGGAATACTGCGCACTGTTCGCTCGAGCGAACCCTTCCTCCGCTCGAGCGAATGAGGCTTTGTCTTGCGATCGCTCGAGCGAAGATATGGGCGCTCAAGTGGACTCTATGTTGGATGATGCGGAAAATCGACACTCTTTTCTTCTAGCTTTCTTCTTCTAATGCTTTCAAACTTTTCTAGAGTCATTCCCTCTCCTATCTTCAGAGTCATTTTCTAAATAAAAGATACAACTCAAAGACCCCTAGAGTTTTGTCCAATATGAATTAGCCAATACAAAAAATACTAACATCCTACCACAACGTTATTGCCAATTTGCATCTTCATCATGGTTTGAAAATTGATTTTAGGTGCTGCATCTTTATCATGTATGGGCTAATGTATTAGTTTCTGACTGAGAAATTAGCTCCAAGTGTATAATTTTATCCTTGTTTTCACAAAAGAACATGCAGATTTGAATATTTTAAAAAAGTATAAAGATTTTCAACAATTCTTTTAACCTAGTTATCTCCATAAAATAAATTAAAAAATGATAAAAATAATCTTCTCGTATGACAAGATTTCGTCTTTTACTAACTCTCCCCTCCCCAAAACCAACTATTTAGATTTGCTAAAGTGAGCCTCACTAGATATCCTTATTCCGTTTCTCAAACTTTTGTCTCTGTGAGTACTTGGTTGAAAGAAATATGGAAGACTTTTATACTATCTTAAAATACTCAAATTCTTATGTACTTTTTTGAGAATGAGGAAAGAATTTTAGACCTTTTTGAAAACTTTTCATTTGAGAAAACAAAACTCTCTTAATCTTCATTTTTAATTACTTGTCAAACAAAGCGGGAAGGACCGTTTATGACAGAACAATAGTTCATGTCATAAATCTTCAGACATCAAGTAATATAACTAAGTTTAATTTGATTCTTAAAACCATAGTTTTTGTAGAGGACCCTTTATGAAAGAACAATTACTTTCATAAACACTTATTATCAAATATGCATTGATCCTAATTTTACGTGCATCTTATCATTATTCACTGATGAATGTAGGTTTTTATTTATGTTAAACTGTTCATAAATAAATCTCATCTCACATAGTTTCCAGTCAAATTCCACTCTAACAAGAATTAGGCCCATGCCCACCTATATCATGTACACCTTTCTACCAACGACCGTAGTGACATTTGGCCCGAACTATTCTTATTATTGGCTGTTTAACATTTTTTTTAAGAGCCTCCCAAAATTTGGGAGTTATTGCCTCAAAGCATCGATCTCGACTCTCTCGAACGAAAAAATATACGTGCGGGGACGTATGGATAAGGAACTTGACGTGGAGTGAAACTCGAGTCTGGGCCCAACTATTGAAAATAAAAAAGCACTCAAAATCTAAGTCCTACCCTCATATGGGGTGTTTTCTAATTTTACTCCTATCAAATTGATCCTACCGTATGGTTGAGTTTATGATTGATAATGTATAATTGGCAGTTTTATGCATTATTTATCATATATATGATGGGTATTTTATGTTCAAGTTTACGGTGGAACTAGCTCTTATTGGAGTGAAACTCGGAACATCTCATAAAAAAAGATTGCGTTTATTTTGAACAATAAGAATAACTTCATCTATGGATATCCCTGAATTTTGATCCAATAGTAGTTCGCCCTACGTAAGATTGAGCTTAGGATTAATAAAGTAATTAACACAATTGACACTACAAGAAATGTTGAGATAGACTACGCAACACTTACTGATGCCACATAAACGTCGGTAACTTCTAATTTTACCGACGCTATCACCAAAAGATAGCGTCGGTAAATTTGTAGCGCAGCTTGGAATGTGTGTTGTACAACTTCCTGACGCTAATGGCGTCAGTAAGTTTTGATATTTAATTTCCCGATGCACACGGCGTCGGGAAGTATCTTTCCCGCAGCAATTTCGGTTTGCGCATTTGACCCAAAAACTTACCGACGTTGTGAGCGTCGGGAAGTTGGTGAAAGAAATTTACCGACGCCATATGGCGTCGGCAAGTTAATTATATACCCTCAACCTTCCCCGTCTCCCCCCTCCTCGTCACTCTCTACAACTCCGCCTCCCCCTCTTCTCTCTACATCTTTTCTCTCTTCCTCCCATCTCTCTAACCTTCTCACATCTAACCAATTTTATCCTAGCCTTCTTCCCCTATTTATAAGGTATGAAATATTTATATTATCAGTTTTATTTTTTTTATTTTTCTTCAAATAATTTTTTTCTTTTTTTTAAATATTTGTCAGCATCCACTCACTACCGGCGACCACCACTGTTGCCGGCGTCCACTGCTGCTGCCATTCCCCACCCATACCAGCTCTTGTTATATCTTATAATCAGTATGTAGTTTTTATTTTTATTATTATTGATATGATAATTAGTTTAATAATATATTTTTATAGGTTTTTTTTTATAAGTTTTAGAATAGATATGATTATAAAATTATTATTATCTGAATGTAGTTTGATAATTTATATGGATAATTTATAAAATTTTTATTATGTGTTCAAAATATGATTTTATGTCTAGGCTTTTTTTTATATGGATGTGATATGAGATTGTTAAACTATGTTGTTTATTTTTTGAAAATATAAATTAATGAAAATGTTAATATCTTTTTGAGATATATGTAGTATGTGTAGTATTGTTTGTAGAAACAGTTTTGATTTTATTTATGATTAGAAAGTTATGTAAATTGATTTATATAGATTTTTTTTAAGTGTTAGTAATATGATATGATTTTGGTATACGTAGATGACAAATAGTAAAATAAGTAATTATTAAAATAAGTAGTGAAATAATTTTTTTTAAAAACAAAAAATTAATTAAAAATAATTTAATAAATGTTTTGTTATTTCAGTTGGTTAGCGATGACTATAGATGAGAGTTGGACATCGTTGTCTAATCGATTATGGCCCAAGTACATAACTGGGGTTCGAGAATTTATCCAGAGAGCTCGGAATTCTGTTAATTCTTCAGGGGATATTGGATATTAGATGTCCATGCTGTGATTGTGGTAATGTATACATACGACCATTGAGAATAGTTTATGCTCATTTAATAGATAGAGGAACGTAAGAAATATATAAAAGAGAGACTTGGGTTTTTCCTGGTGAAACTGTTGTTGATCCTCCAATTGTTGAAGATGTTATGCTTAATGATGAGGTGAATGATGACTGTCACGATATGTTGCACGATATTGCTGGGTCTAGCTATGTCCAGTTAGAAAATGACGATGATGAAGATTTAATGGAAGCATCGGCCGAAGTTCCAAGAGAATCAAATGAAGCTGGAAAGTTTGACCAAATGTTTGATGATCTGAAGAGGCCTTTATTTCCTGCTTGTGAAAAGTTTTCGGCGCTGACATTCTTGGTGAAATTGATGCATGTCAAGGTCATGAATAAGTGGAGTAATAAATCGTTTGACATGTTGCTCAAGTTGTTGATTGAGGCATTTCCAGAGGGGACAAAGTTACCAGGTTCAAATTACGAGGCAAAATCATATTTACGTGTTTTGGGATTGGGCTATGAGTCTATTCATGCTTGCAAATATGACTGCGTCTTATTTTGGAAGGAGAACGCAAAGTTGGAACAGTGTCCGATATGCAAGATGAGTCGTTGGATCGATAAAGAAACCAAGGGGAAAAAGGTACCTCATAAGTTATTGCGTTACTTCCCGTTGGAGCCTCGTCTAAAATGGTTCTATAAATCGAGTTATACTGCAAAAGATATGACGTGGCATGATGTTGGTCGGACCAAAACGGACGGGGTTTTAAGACACTCGGTAGATGCAGCGGCGTGGAAGAATTTTGACAAGATGTATCCTGATTTTGCTAAGGAGCCAAGAAACGTGAGATTCGGGTTATCATCTGATGGTTTTAATCCTTTTGGGAACATAAGCAACGCGTATAGTATATGGCCTGTGGTTTTGGCCCCATATAACATGCCGTTGTGGAGATGTATGAAGGAGTTGTCATTCATCATGACATTACTAATTCCAGGACCCACAACTTCTGGAAAAGATATAGATGTCTATTTACGCCCATTAATATATGAGCTTAAAGAGTTGTGAGAGAAAGGAGTTTGGACATGTGATAGTGAGGAAGATGCACATTTTCAGATGCATGTTGCATTATTATGGACGATAAATGACTTCCCTGCTTATGGAAATTTGTCCGGCTGGAGTACAAAAGGATATATGGCTTGTCCGGTATGTAATGAAGATACTTGTTCATGCCGTCTTACGTATAAGTAAAGTTGGCTACATTGGGTATAGACGCTTTCTAGACACTGCACATCCGTTTCGTCGAAACAAGCAGTTTAATGGATTTGTAGAAACAAGGACGGCTCCGAGGGTGAGAAATGGTGAGGACATCTTGAAGCAGTTAGAACATATTAATGTTGTTCCTGGAAAGCATCCCGATTTTGGTGGAAAGAAACATAAGTGTGATATGAAAGAGCTCAATTAGATGAAAAAGAGTATGTTTTTTGAGCTTCCTTATTGTCAAAACTTGACTTGAGACACAATCTTGATGTTATGCGTATTGAGAAGAACATATGTGGAAGGGAAGTCAAAAGACACTGACAAATCGAGAATAGATCTGACACTGACAAATTGAGAATAGATCTTTTAAACATGAATATAAGGAGAGTGTTGCAGTTGCAAAAGTCGGGAGACAGGTGGATTAAGCCTCATGCTGCTTACACATTGACTAAAGATGAGCGCAAATGGTTTTGTGCATTTCTTAAGTCTGTAAAATTTCCAGATGGTTTCGCAGTAAATATTGGAAGGACCGTTAATGTATTTGATGGTAAAATCTCTGGTTTGAAGTCTCATGATTGTCATGTGCTTTTACAATGGTTGTTGGAAGTTGGAATTAGGCCATTTATGACCCCACAAATCCGAGACACACTTTCTTAGTTAACAAACTTTTTCAAACGGTTATGCTCGAGGACTTTACATGTCAAAGACTTAGAAGATATGGAAAAAGGGATTGTTGTTGTTCTTTCCAAACTCGAGAGGATATATCCCCCAACATTCTTTGATATTATGGTTCACTTAGCCATACACTTGCCTCGAGAAGCCATTCTTGGTGGTCCAGTTCATGCTAGGTGGATGTATCCTTTTGAACGATATATGAGAACACTTAAACAGTATGTCAGAAGTAAAGCTCGTCCAGAAGGCTCAATTGCAGAGGCATATATAGTGAACGAAGCTTTGATGTTCTGTTCAATGTATTTGCATGGGATAGAGACAAGATTCAATCGGCGTGAACGAAATTATGGACGGCCAAACAACACTTCTCAAGCACAGTTGTCAATTTTTCGACGTCTAGGTCGTCCTTTGGGGAAAGCATACTTAATTCGACTTGACATCAATCTTTGGAAGGATACCCATTGGTTCATTTTGAACAACTATCCAGAGATAAGGAAATATCTTGAGTAAGTTAATCTATCTACCACATTTGCTTTCCACCATTGAGAAATATCTTGATGTACACTAATGTTTATTTGCCATAATTCTGTGTAGTGAACACATGAAGGAGTTAGAGAAAAAATATTCTCGAGACTTGGAAAAAAAAAAAACAAGAATTTCCTGCATGGTATAAGCGACGGGTATGTAGTAATGGTTAAGATTAAATTTATCAGTTACATGTTATGAGTTTAAATAAAATTGTCTTTTTTTTATGTAGGTGCTTAACTCTTCGGAGGCAACAGATGAGTTGTATTACTTATTTTGTGGTCTAGATCTTACTACTAGATCTTACAACGGATGCAACATTAACGGTGTTAAGTTTTTAGTCAAAGAACATGACTCTAGAAGAACAACACAAAATAGTAGAGTATCTGTGTCCGGTTCTGATGATGATACACAACCTACTTACTTTGGTGTTCTAGAACAAGTACTTGAGTTTACATATGTTAAACAAGATTATTGTGTCTTATTGTTCAAGTGTAAGTGGTTTGACTAGCAGAGCAATAGGTGACAATCATGGTACAATTGGGACATGATTTGGGATTCCTTGCTCGAACCCATTTACCGGTTAGATGGGATAAACCTTTCAACAAACTTGATGAAAAATTAAAAGCACCAATTTAGAAAGGAATGCTTGTAAGTACATTAAAAAAAAATTCTTGAAAATTTTGAACTTAATTAGTTATGCAATTCTAACAGTTTAACTTATTTCTTATGTAGGAAAGGTATCACTTCACCATGACGTCAGAGATTAAAAAGGCAATGGATAGTTAAATGGAGAGCCTACATAGAGATTGGCGATGTCAATTGCATCAACACTTTAAGAACGTTGGTGGATATGTAAATCTGCAAGTTGCAAAGAGTCATCCTCATTCAGATGTTATTGAGAATGAAGATTGGCAGTGGCTCTGTGATTATTGGAGTGCTAAGGAACAAAAGGTAAGTTCCTCTTTTATGGTTTTGAAGCAGTGTCATTGAATTCTACTCAAATAAAAGTTTTTGATACGGTTGTAAAATCGAGGTAGTAATGCATAAGTTTATATGAATGATATAAATGGCGTTATTAATTGAAATTCAATCTGGCCACGAGATATTTTTTTATTAGTAAAACCTATCGTGAAAGAATTCTTTAGGGGTCCCATCTCAACCCTTCGTGGTATGGGATCATACAAAAAGTATTCATCCATTTTATGCTCTTCGAATTTGAATGAGTGGATCGCACAGAAAAAAGTTTTACTAGCTACAAATTCCTACGTAGTTGTTCCTTCTGCAAATGTGTGATATCCCTTGGACATGGATTTTGCAATATGTGACATATGAGACACCGTATAGCCTTAAGATGTTATATGTTGTGATGTGTGCCATATCATAGAATTTTGCATAAATAGCTGTGCGGGAATTTGGTAAATTTCAACGATTTGACAGATGAATGGTAGATCTAAGGTAAGGATAGCTGTATGGACAAAATCTAAGCTACTAGACGGTTCTTATTTCAAGAGTCCGGATATATCTTGTATGGCTATGACTTTGAGCTAAGATCTTTCATCAACCGTGTGAAGGTTAGAATGAATGGCTCTTATAGCAATTGTAAGTGCCTAAAAATTACGGACTTTGAACCAGGGATTGGAACCCCTGTCTTGAGTTGTTTGGATGAAGATTAACGTGGCTCCGGCTTGACCTGAAGAGGAAGAGAGGAAAACACTTCAGAGGACCCTGGCTGTAGGCAGCACAAGGCTCTCCGATGCTTAAGTCAATTCAGGGACTGAATAAGGGAGATGGAGAGAAAATTGCAGAGTAAGTGTATGCGTTATGGGTTGCGTACCTTATAATGGAGACAGAGCTTCTATTTATAGGAGAGGAAGTCCGCTTGCATGGGTGAGTTCCAAGATGGGCCTGGCCACTCGAGTGGCCCTGTCCACTCAGCCCACAATTCATTAAATGCTAGCCTCACCTACCCATGCCTCATTAAATGCCAATCTTGTCGGGCCATGCGGTGGCTGACTTTCGGGCCTAGTCCCATCGGGCCTGGCCTGGAGCCATGCTTTGGGGGCGCACGTGCTCTGCATAACGCCGTTTTGTCAGGAGTGATGGATCACATGGCACGCCTTAGCACGTGCGTTCTGAAAGAAGCTGCGATTCAGATCTGAACATCACTAGCGGAAGACATTCATGGCTAATTTGTAACATGACAGATTTTAAAATATCTGATTTAGGCAGCATAAATCAGCCATAGTGATCGCAAAAGAACTCCATGAATTCATGACAAACAAGTGTATAATTTAAGGAAAACCAAGAAGACTATTACCTTGAAGATTTCTAGACTTCAAATCTCTGAAATAATAGATCCAAAGGGCTGAACTCAGACTTGCAATCAGCAAACAAATTGCTGGAATTTTCTGCAGTAGTATTGCCTTTGATCTTCTTCTCTATCTCACTTCCAAATCTGATTGGCTAAGATGGTGGGGTCTTATTCTAGGAATTGAGAACTATTTTTCTAAGAAAAAATCTCAGATCTCAATATCTCCTCAATGAAGAACAATGGCTGGACGTGTGGAACTTTTTGGCCTTACTAGTGTTGGACGTCCAAAGAGGGAATGTGTCTCCTTTTATAGAAACTATGGATTTCTTTCCTTAAAGACTATCTCTTCTAATTCTCATAGATGTCCTAAAAGGAAAGTATAATTTAAAGATTTATTTCCTTTTAGAAACATTCCAATTAGAAAAGGAAACTAAGGAACTTCCCATAAACTTTGGCAATTAGTAATCCTTGTTGCACAACACTTACTAATTTAAGTTTCTAATCCAAAAAGGAAACTTTCTTATGGGAATACTAATCCAAAGAGGAGTCCAATCTTCCAAGTAGAGAGACCTACTCAAAATTGGAAACCTTACCCATGGAAATCCCATTATGGACGTCCCACATGATAATGCACACTATGGCCCACTAATAATTTATCTAGAATTAAATTCATGTATGCCATCAAAGGCCTATTTGAATTTAAACTCAAAATTATTTTTCCACTAAAATAATTCATCCAAATGTCATCTAAACAACTTAGGAAACCATGCCAATATTGGAAAGTGACTAAGGAAGGGACCAAAAGACATATTTGCCCTTGGCTCCCAAAATGACCAAAATGTCCATGCTAAACCCATACCAACATTAAGACCATTTTAACCTTAACTCATTCCACTAAAGAGTTATGGTTGAACTCCAGGGACAAATATATAATATAGTAAGCTCGTCATAAAATGACAGTTGTCTTCGACCTACTAAGTGTAATGACCTGAATGCCCCTCTATGTAACATCCATAATCGAGTCAGGTTATCACATGTACTATCAACCTTCTCGATTACATCTAAGCCTTAGAACTTCATATCCTTAACTTAATCATCATCCGGATATCATTCTCTTGGTCCAGGGAGCGACCCACAAGTTCAATATCCATATGGAACATCCATATACTAAGATCTTAGATTTTGATGATCAATCGGATAATTCTAATGGGACGATCATTCCATCATTAGATGGCATAGATTCTTTATTGCATCTGCACGTCACAACTGATCAAGTCCGAGTACCCAAAACACAGAGCTGTTGACCCATGAAAAGAATCTCACCCATAGTGAATCAAAGCACAAGAACTTGACTTCGTCAGTTCATCCACAAATGCTCAAGATTAAGAGCACTGGTCACTCAGTAGCATGAGGTGACTTGATCTCTCTCAGTGATAGTACTTTTTTTAGAGATCACACCTACCATGGTCCTGTTCAATGCATTGCATATGCACTAATGAGATAAATCCGGGAAAGCCCTCCCATGACTTAGGTAAGTCACCCTGAATACAGGAGAGTCTCTCATTATAACTTATACCAAGATGAAGTGCCCAGCTCCATCTCTCAGTTATGAACAAATATGTTGTTTCCAGTGTCCATGAATTCGACCTATCTGTGTGCAGACACTACACACCTAATTCATTTACTAGAAACATATATACATGTTTAAGCAGAAAAGAGTCATTCCATTAAATAACCAATAAATATCCAGTAACAAAAGATGAGAGTGCAGCTAGTGGGCTTTAGGGCGTACACCAATCCCAACACCTTCGTCCTGCAAACAGTCCCATCAGCGTCTGTCAAATCCGCCGTGCCGAGGTCGGCTGCAACGACACGTGCCACCTGACCTCGGGGGTGCTCACCTCGGCGAGTGCCGCGACCCTTCAGCCGCGGTCCGTCTTGGCCGAGTGGAGGTATGATTAAGCTGTCTTAAGACCGAGACTAGCTCTGATCTCGGCTTAGTGAAAATATCCCCACACAATTGGCCCCCATCTTTTGAGCTCTTAGAGTATCCCAACTCTTTGAGGTTGGAAGCTGACAAGGACTCGTAGAAGGATTGCCGAGATGTGGCGTGCCGCGCTGCCCCTATGTCCGGATCCGGAGGAAGCCCAAACGGCTCATGGTTTTGGAATCCCATTACGGCTTCGGTTGCGGGTGCCTTATCTTTATCCGCTGTCGCTTCGGTGTCCGAGGCATTTAATTGGCGCACGGAAATTAGGCTGGCGCTTCCAGGTGTCTCCTTCGGTTTGGCTGGCCCGTCTTTTCATGGCGGCGCTGCAGCGAAAAGATACGCCTTCTTCGAAATTCGAAAAGGCGCCGTGATTAGGCGCTTTATTTTTGCTATAAATAGGGGAGGCGCCCATTTATCTTCTTCTTCCTTCCTTATCTTCATTTTCCAGAACTCTCTTCTTCGTTTTGCTTTCGCCTCCCATAGCTTTCTTCGCTTTTGCTTTCGCCTCCAGAACTCTCTTCTTCCCTCTCTACTTTCGCCTCCCTGATCAAGAGGGACTGCTGTAAAGATTTCCCAGAACTTTCGCCGGAGGGAGGTGCTGCTAGGGTTTTGCTTTTGCTGGCTCGACCATTGTCCTGCTTTTCGTAAGTCTTCTTCCTTTCATTCCTGCTTCTTCCTGTGCTTAGGGCTCTGTCTAGGGTTTTATCTGTTCGTTCAGCATTGTATTTCCTTCTTCTAGTTCTTTCATTTGAGAGATGGGTATTTACAGTCACTGGATAGAGTCTGAGAGGGGGTTAGCCGACCTTAGGGTTAGGTATAACGTACCAGATGGGGTCCAAGTCATGGCGGCCCCTCCTATTGCCCATATTCTGGGTGACTTCTATAACGGCTGGATGCCGTTCCCCTTAGTGGCCGTAATCGAGGGAGGGGTTAGGTTTCCCCTTCGCCCTCTACTTAGGGAATGCCTCAGGGCATGGAACCTCTGCCCCTGCCAGCTGATGCCCAACAGTTTCAAGATCGTAATGGGCACGGACGCGCTCAATACGATCCTGGGCATTGGTCTCGGCGTCCACGATATCGAGGATGCCTATGACATATGCAAATCCGGGAAGGATATGTATTACCTCTGCATCAAGCCAGGTCGGAGGCCATTTGTACAAGCCCTGGAGGATTCCAATAAGTATGCTGGGGATGACCGTTTGATGGTTACGGGCAACTGGGAGTTCAGTGATGACGAGCCCATCGCGGAGAGGTTTTTCAAGATTCCCCGTCACTTCGACACCGCTCCAAGTAATTACAGTCCTAGCACGCCTTTTTATATTTTCTGGTTCTTTGTATTGCCAGGCTTATGTTGATTGTTTACTCCGCAGGTGTTCGTCAGAGGAGGGCGGCTGCTGGCCGAGACGGCTGGAAACTGAACAAGTCTTGGATTCGGGCCTTGAAGAGTTACCACGGCCACAAGGACAGGTCGGCGTGGAAGCTTCTGGGGTACAAGCCCAGGTACCGCGGCTATAAGAAGTATACCGCTCACCGCACGCAAGCCGCGGCGGAGGTAGAGGAGGAGAGTAGAGGGGAGGAAGAGCAGACCGCGGCTGACTCCGAAGGCCGTGCCGCATCCAACTCTGAGACATCCACCTCGGGATCCGACGAGGATAACGCCGAGACAATCGGAAGGATTGTCTTATCATCAGAGAGCGATTTAGAGGAAGTGATGGAGAGGACTCGTCCGAAACTAGTCTTCAAGAATCTCAAGGCCCTGCCCGTGGGTGGTAGAGGTCGAGGCGCTGCATCTTCCTCTCGCGCGCCCTCTTCGTCAAGTGCACCTTCTTCTTCCACTGCGGCTCCTCCTGTTCGGACTTTGAGGGAGACTCTTCCCTTTGGATACACGGGCTTCGCGCTGAACCCTATCAGGGGGGTTCCCGCTTCTTGGAGATCCTCTTCGGTGAGCCCCATCTTGGTAAAGCAGTCGAAGTAAAGGATCTCAGATGAACTGCCGGGGTCGACGAGAATCCTCTGCACCTTGCAGCTCTCCAGCTTCAGGGTCATAATCAGCGGGTCGTTGTGGGGGAGCTGGACTCCTTCCAGGTCCTCATCTGAGAACCAGATCTTTGGCCTCTCCTTCCGTGCCTTCTTGGAGGCTGGTCCGAGCTCGGCTGCCATCACCTGCTTCCCATGGGAGGCCCTTCTGGCCTTGGCACGGGCCTGGTTGCTGCCCTGCTTAGCGGGGGCCAGGTGAATGACGCTTATGATCCTCTCCGACTCGTCGCTGTCACGATCCTCCTCGGCTCGGCGCTGAGGTCGCTCATTACTCCTGCTGTCTTCTCCCTTGCAGTACTCCTTTAGGTGCCCGTCCTTGACGAGCCTCTCGAGATGGTCTTTGAGAGATTAGCAATCCTCAGTATTATGCCCGTTCTGCTTGTGGTAAGCGCAGAACCTGTTTTGATCTCTCTTGGAGGGGTCGCTCTTCATGGGCTGCGACCATTTAAAGTACGGCTTCCCCTGGATCTTGTCCAGTATCTGGTGAATCGGTTCTTTGAAGACCGTATTGACCCTTTCGCGCGAGGAGTAGGATGATCTGTGTCTCTTGCCCCTTCCTGAAGTGTAGGTCGGGGCTGATGACTGGCCACCCGAGGGGTGGTCTCGGCTCGTCTCTTCTCTGCGGAAGTTCCTCTTTTCCCTTCCGGAGGGTCGATCCTCCTGCCGGGACCGATCCTCCTACCGCGGTCGATCTTCCTGCCGAGACCGGTTCTCGTTCCGAGACCGATTCTTGGAGTCGCCAAAACTCTCATTGGCCTGCGCCTCGTCCTCTTCTTGTTCGATGTATTTGTTCACCTTGGCCATGAGGGCTGTTACGGAGGGTACAGGGTTTCGGACGAGCTCTTTCCGGAGCTCGCACCCCGGTAGGAGGGCGTGCTGGAAGGACCTGATCGCGACATCTTCAGAGGAGTTGTCGATTTGGCTATAAACCGTCCAGAACCTCTTCGCGAATTGAGTGACGCTTTCACTCCACCTCATTCTGAGGGCCATAATATTACTGTCAGTCTTTGGGATGACTCGGTGTGCCTGGAACTTTCCCAGGAAGGAGTCTCGCAACTGAGGCCAGCTGGTGATCGACCCTTCCGGGAGTGCGCAGAACCACTTGAGGGGGAGACCCCCCCAGGTTGGAAGAGAATACTCTACAATTGAGTTGCCCGACGTCACCTCAGATGGACAGCTTTTGGGTGAAATGCCGGAGATGTGCTGCGGGGTCTGAGGTTCCGTCATAGAGGAAGAACCTTGGGACGCTGAACTTCTTTGGGAGGGGATACTTGTTGATTTCTCTGGAGAAGGGGGATGAGTTGAGGCCAGCGAAGTCGGGGACGTCTGGCTGGTTCTGAGCGAGCCCTGCCTCCTTCAGGGTGCTCTGGATGGCCTGCTTGACCAGGTGGTCAATCAGCGCCTTCTGATCTCCCGCTTCTGACCTCGGCATTGACCCCCTGTCAATATGGTTATGGCAAGAACTCCCAGCGTGACTCCGCTCGTGGCTTTTCTCATTCAGATGCTCTCGCAAATCCCTGCCGGCGATGGGATCCTTTGTCCCTACGAGGTCACCGCCCACGGGGACTGTCCCCTTCTCTTGAAGCTGCTGCCTGAGCTGGCGGATAAGATCGTCCTTCTCCTGAAGGGAGAGGTTCTGAGCCCTGATTGCCGCTTGAGCGGGGTTGGCTCTGTCATCTTCGTAGCGGCGTTCGGATCGGCGTGACCCCGCCGCTGCCGGGGCTTTACCCTTCGGGAGGCGCTCCTGCATGGGAGCATCTAGCCACGGTGGGCTCGCCATCTCTAATAGGGACGACGCAGACTCAGTGTGGTAACTTTCCACCTCTGCGGCCTCCCCTCGCGCGTTGCGTTCTTCTGGATGGGACACATAGGGCAATGGTCCAGGGAGAACCAGTGGCCCTGGAGGGAGGGACTTCGGGTGTTCTCTGCCTCTCTTGTTTCTCAGAGCCATGGTGACTGGAAGGTTTTGGGAAAGGTTTTTGGGTATGGGTTATTACTTTTCCCACAGACGGCGCCAATTGTAAGTGCCTAAAAATTACGGACTTTGAACCAGGGATTGGAACCCCTGTCTTGAGTTGTTTGGATGAAGATTAACGTGGCTACGGCTTGACCTGAAGAGGAAGTGAGGAAAACACGTCAGAGGACCCTGGCTGTGGGCAGCACAAGGCTCTCCGATGCTTCAGTCAGTTCAGGAACTGAATAAGGGAGATGGAGAGAAAATTGCAGAGTAAGTGTATGCGTTATGGGTTGCGTACCTTAGAATGGAGACGGAGCTTCTATTTATAGGAGAGGAAGTCCGCTTGCATGGGTGAGTTCCAAGATGGGCCTGGCCACTCGAGTGGCCCTGTCCACTCAGCCCACAATTCATTAAATGCTAGCCTCACCTACCCATGTCTCATTAAATGCCAATCTTGTCGGGCCATGCGGTGGCTGACTTTCGGGCCTAGTCCCATTGGGTAGGGCTGCACAGAACCGGACCGCAGACCGGACCGGACCACAAAACCGGACCGGACCGGACCGGATTTCCGGTTTTAGTGGTCCAAATCCGGTCCGGTCCGGACCGGATTTAGAAAACCGGTTATATCCGGTCCGGTCCGGTCCAGGCCTTTTGAAATCCGGTCTGGACCGGATCGGACCGGATTCAAATGTGTAAAACCCCTCCTGCATAGAAAAAGTGGGGCGTGTGCACAGATGAGTGCTAGCTGTGAGGGAGGAAAGGGAGGAAGGAGAGGAAGAAAGTGGGGCTGAGGGCAGTCAACGACGAAGATCGTGAGATTGGGTCTCCAAGAGGGTTCAATCGAAGAAAAGAAAACTTGGTCTCAGGTTGTTCCAAATTGGATATGGAATCAGAGGGGGGGCGCACTGATCAAGAGAATAAAACAGAATTCGAGAGTTGTAACAGAGAAGTCGAAGATTGAAAGGAGTCTCAACGTCGGAAACAGAGAAGACGGAGGCAATGGGTCGCTTGGGTTTCGTTGGGATTTACAGTACATAGAGGTTCTGTTGCAGTCTTGCAGACAGGGACTCGGGGTTTCTTGATCGGAACCGGAGGAGAGGACTGGGCCTGCTGCTGAGAATACTGGAGGACAGCGTTGCTGCTTGGACAAGACGACCCAGGGTCTGTTTTGGAGAGGAGAAGATCGGAGCAGCAGCTACAACTAAAGTTGCACTACAACTCTCGAAATCTGGATCCTCTCTGTTACAGGTCTTCTCTGGACTGGCTGCAGACAGAATTGCAGAAGACAAAGTATTATGATCAGACCTCCATCGTCCCTGTTGCAGTTCCTGGCTGTAGAGAAGAAAATCGCAAAGGTTGCGGAAGAAGACCCCGGACTTGAAGCTTGCAATTTCCGGAGAAGACAACAGAGATCAGAGAGCAACTGATCTCGGGATCTTCGTTTGAAGAAAGGGAGATTGAGGCTTTGCCTATGGCTGCTGCTCCACCTCCCTCTTCTTCCCCCACAAAACCCTAAGCCTCTCTCTCTTCTTCTCCTCCTCCAAAACCCCCTCCTTCTTCCTCATCTCCATCTTCTCCTCCTTCCTCATCTCCATCTTCTCAGCTGAAAATGAAAAAAAATAAAAACAACCGGTCTGGACCACTTAAGTGGTCCAACCGGACCGTTTCGGACCGGTCCGGTCCTTCCTTTTAGGCCGGACCGGAAATCCGGTCCGACCGGATTCCGGTCCAAAAACCGGACCGGAAATCCGGTCGTGCAGCCCTACCATTGGGCCTGGCGTTGAGCCATGCTTTGGGGGCGCACGTGTTCTGCATAACGCCGTTTTATCAGGAGTAATGGATCGCATGGCACGCCTTAGCACGTACCTTCGTCCTGCAAACAGTCCCATCAGCGTCTGTCAAATCCGCCGTGCCGAGGTCGGCTGCAACGACACGTGCCACCTGACCCTCTTACAAAGGTGGAAGCATCTTATTGGGTTTTCCTTTCTTTGATCATGGTAAAAGAAAACAATTAGTAGGTTTGGATAATGAGAGCTATTTGAACAGATGTACCCATCAAAGGCAACTTACCCAGTTACCCTCAAAGTCACATGTCCTTTAACACACAAGAAACTTCTGTCTGGGTAATAGATTAGATGGTGGCCCATCTGCAGCATAGCTTGGAACTTTTTTTTTTATTCTACATTATTATTTTTTCTTATTAATTTTGTATTATCATTTAAGGAACTGGGTGAGAGAATTCTATTAAATCGCGCAACAAGAAACAATTACAACAGTTCCCATGGTTCAAAATCTTTTGCAGCACATCGGCAGGGACTGGTATATAATTTTTCATTACTTATGTGAATTCTTTTTTATTTATGTTTATCATATTAACTCAAAATATTATTATAGGTCAATCCCAATACTAGTCAATTCCTTGGTGACATTGAGTTTCACAGACTCTTGTACACTAACCACCAGACAGGACGTTGGTGTGACCCCCAAGCGGAGCAGGACTACGTGAGTATAGTAATTAATTTCAATTCTTATATAAATATTTTTTTAACAATTTAAATAAATTTTATATACATTTTTTATAACTCTATATATAATTTTTGCAGAATGATATGTTGGTGCCTAGGGATTCACAATCTCAGAACTCTGATGCGGAGTTTATTGGTCAAAGTTAGCAAGTTCTCTCTGAAGAAGAGATAGTTCAAAAGGTTCGCAAGCCTCGTCCGGGATACATCAAAGGGAGAGGTAGAATTGCGAAAGGATCGTCCAGCTCTAGTGGGGAACAACTAGAGATTGCCGAGGTCCAGGAGCTTAAGAACAAGGTTGCAACGTATGAGGCCCAAGTTAACACATATAAGAATGAAGTTAACACCTATCAGAACCAACTTGCATCATGTACGGCCTACATCCAGCAACTAACCGCTCAACTTAACAAGCAATTCCCTGGACAATTTAATCAACTTGATCCAAGTTACTCTATTTCCTCCACCTCCGCCGCCACAATACCCTCCGGGCTCTTCGTGAAGTGATGATAATGATGATGACGTTGATTATCCAGAGATGCCAAGAAACCTTCATTAGAGTACTATATTTCAGACTTCTAACTTGATGTTTATGGCTTTACCTTTTAGACCTCTATTTTTATATATTAGTGTTTGATCTGATGTATTTGGTTTGTAAAATGTTTGATAATATTTGATCTGACATATTTGGTTTGTAATATTAATTCTATATTTAAAATAATAATAACTAGATATTTAAAACTAAATTAAAATGACTAGAAAAAACTAAATTAAAATTTAATTTCATATAATAATAAAACGGTTCCAATCAATTATTGGAGACGTGGTTTTTTTTAAAAAAGTGAATATGAAGTTACCGATGCCATTGGCGTTAGGGGTGTGCTTCGGTCGGTCGGTTCGGTTATTGACATATTTTTAATCTAACCAAAATTTTTCGGTTAATTTCAACCATTAAACAAACCAAAATTTTTTAGAGGATTAACCATCGGTTCGGTTAACCTAAAATATCGGTTTAAATTTCGGTTGGTTCGGTTAATTCCAGTTAGGATTCCTATTTAAAAAAAAAAAAAAGGTTTAAGATTTTATAGTGTTAGAGTTTAGGGTCCATATTATTAGAGTATAATTTTATGTGTTTAGTGTTTTATCGGTTCGGGTTAAGTTTATAACATGACTATAGTTATATAGTTTTTAGGGTTTAGGGTTTAAATTCATAAGGTTTTATAGGGTTTAGGGTTCCCATTAAAAAAAAATAAAAGGTTTAAGGTTTTATAGTGTTATAGTTTAGGGTTTATATTATCATAATATAGTTTTATAGGTTTATTGTTTTATCGGTTAGGGTTTAAGTTTATAACATGACTATAGTTATATAGTTAATAGAGTTTAGGGTTTATATTTATAAAGTTTTATATGGTTTATGGTTCCCAATTCAAGAAAAAATAAATTGTTTAAGGTTTTAAATTGTTGGGACCTTTAACCTTAAGATTTAGGGTTTAATGTCAATGGTTTATATTTTTTTGTCATATTATTAATTTCATTATCATATTTGATCTTGATAAATATAAATATATAATATAATGAATGTGCTACGTTATATGGAAACTTGGTAAGTTACTAAGTTGGTACTTGGTAACATGAATTAATACTTATTAATTGATGTATGTTATATTTATTTTGAATTCTTTATATAAGTATTAATAGATTTTCATATTATATACATGTACACATTTTATTATATATATTATATATTTATATAGTATGCTATAATTTCGGTTCGGTTCGGTTAATTTGGTTAATTTTTTCTGTTAACCGAACCGTTAACCGAAAATCAAAATATTCAAATATTTTTAACCGAACCGCCCGATCGGTTAAGAATAACCGGTAAATTCGGTTAACGGTCGGTCGGTCCGGTTCGGTTAATCGGTTTTAACCAACCTGTGCACACCCCTAATTGGCGTCGGTAACTTTAAACAAAAACACCCTGAGTGTGTTTTTTCCGAAGGTTACCGACACCAGTGGCGTCGGTAATTTTAATTTAGACTTGCCGACGCAGTCAACGCATCGGCAAGTATATTTACCTGCGCTTTTTTTCCTACGCCACAGTTAGCGTCGGTAAATTTATTTACCGACTCCGTTTTAAGTTTACTGACGCGTTGACTGCGTCGGTAAACTTCACTTTTGTAGTAGTGTGAATAGTGGGAACAACTCCTTTCAAAGTAAAGTTTCGAGGCATCACAAAGAAAGGAGGGGCCTTTATTTTGCAAAGTGGGAGCCATTAAAAATCTTTGAAAGGTGGAAGCCACTGTTAAGTTCCACTCCTCTCGAGAAAGCTCCTCACCTTAGCGGTAAGGAGTCCTAATTCTCATTAGGAGGTCCTAGGTTCGAACCCTGCCTCCTCCCCTTTTGCATATGTGATTTTTTATTATCTCACATGTGTGCGTTGTGTTTATTATCCTCGCATGTGTGAGTTTCAATCACCTTATATGTATGAGTTGTGTGTATTTATGTCTCCTCGTATGTGTGAGTTGTGTCTATATCTCTTTTTATGTGCAAGATTCTATCCTCCTCGCATGTGTGTGTTCTCATTACCTTACAAATGTGAGTTGTGTCATGAGTCTCAGAGTCCAGCCCCTTCGCTGGGTTACCAAGAAAAAAGTACCACTCCTCTCACTAACGAGAAAGGTAGTGAAAAACTAAGAGAATCTGGATGTGTGTGATACCAATTAAGAGGAGAACAAACAAACACTTGACAGCTAAGTAAAATATAGGAGTCTACAATGGGGCCTACATGTTGAAAATCCCATCCGCTCAAAATGATTGAAATCCCTTTATATGGAAGTCCACTGAGTTTCATTCTTAAGAGTGTTGATCCTACCATGAGATTGAACTTATGGTTCATAATAAGATCAATGCATATTATTAAGAACGCCTACGTCAAATAAGCCCAATCGAACTGAGTTTGAACAACTTGCTGACCAACTTAGCTGTATATTCTCAGTGGCGGCATTGTCTTACATCATATCGTTCTCAAAGCAGTACTAGAAGAAAATTCCATGGAGTATATTTTTCTATATTGGAGTACATTTTTCCGTACTACTTCTCCATAAAAGTGGGGTAATCATGTGTAGTGCTTCTGTAAGGATGAGAAAAGAGCAATATTGGCAAGAAAAAAGGACAATTTTGGAAGAATATCTTTTTAGTCTTCGTGGAAAATCACTCAACTCTATCTTGGAAATAATAAACCACGTACACCCCTAATCAAACTGAATGCCAGCCTTTCTTTACATGGACCAGACCATCTTATCCCAGATTTATTTTCTTGAAAAAAAAAATCTTTATCACTAAGTTAAGCTTAGTTATCATTAATTAAACACAATTTCTTATACAATCAATTACTAATTTTAAAAGCCAAAATATATTTTAGTTAAAAGTATAACATGCTTTGAGGTTGACTCATGACACAATCCAGCCGAGCCAACCAAAAGCCCAATTGAACCGAGCCTTATCAACTTGCTGGCCAACTTGGCTAGTTGGCTTTAGATCCTCATATATATATATATATATATATATATATATATATTCTTCAAAGCAGTGGAAGATTAATACGTGGGTTGACTCCTGCCAGAGAAGGTAGAGACAAAACCCATGTTATATAGTTTTATCATTGAGAAATGACTTTGTCATCTATTCGTTGCCCCCAATCAAGTGGGAACATTACCCTAAGGAAGATGATGGCTATCACCCTCAATGTACACTCCTCGGAGAAGACTTGTTGTCTCCATATTTAAGTGGGAAAAAGTCTCCACAGCCCGGGAATTGTGCCCGGGCTGTGGCACGGGGGACCGTTGGATCCCACTTTTCTAAAACTACATTTTGCAGCCTACTGAGAGATAATATGGAGCGCTCAAGGTGAATCCCATCCTCTTTAATAATGCATCATCAAGTTTCAGTTAAAAAAAAGAGTGGTTAAAAAAAGAAGTGGTCCCCACCATACGATTAAGTATCATGAATGAAATATTTTAGACAGCATGTTTGTAACGATGTCACATCAGTGCCTAAACACATTTCCTTTATAGTGCCTAATCGAACAATGGAATCCACTCCTTTTGAACTAAAACTTATGGATGAATTAGTGGAGGTGATGAGATTTATCTTCAATGATATCGATTATCTATATGTTGGCCCCACGATTGAGTTCCAAAAAAGCGTAAGAGGATCCAGATTCATTTAAGTATGCATCTCTCTGGCACATCAACTCATGCTTCACTAGTAATGCCATTTTAGTTTGAATATAAGAAATTTATAAACACAGACAATTGAGAAACATGTCCATTTAAAATAGAAAAATTGACCTGACATTTGTGCGGACATGCACCAATCAACATGACACGGTTCTCACATGCTATTCATATATATATATATATATATATATATGAGTTATGCTCTTATGAGAACTATGCTCTCATAAAAGTAGTACTGTACGCACCATCTTGATAGTTGGGGATGGAAAGATCCAAGTGGGACCACTGTGGATATGAAGTTTGAAGCCAGTCTTAGAGGGGGATCCCTTGGAACTTCCAGCAAGCCCATCCCATGATTCATCCAAACCATTCACACACTCTGGACCCCGCTGGATAGTCATTAAATGTTGCGGTTTGCACTCACCAAATGAATTGGACCACTGAATCGAGGGTTAATTAAAACCTTTGGAATGTTTCTTGCTAACCTTCCATGTGGAGTCAATTTATAATTAATTCATCCCATCACTCCCACTCCCGTTCATGAGTTGCCACTTGCCTCCTGCTCTAATTGGAGCTATATCCAATAAAAGTGGAAAAGCAGAAAAGAAAAGAAAGTGCATAAGAAAAATACAAATAAGATCTCTTCCCTGAAATCAAGGTTTATTGACTGTGCCTATGTATAGCCTACCACTAATCCAAGAAGTGGCCAACCAAACCTCTCCTCTATTGAGCTTAACAGACTTAGATTGAGCTCAACCAGATTTCAAGCTGAAGGTTGATTAGAAATTGAGTCGAGCTAAGCTAAGGTTAATTGAAATTGGCTTCATAATGGATAAAAAGCTTAACCTCAACTGAAACTCATAATTATATATTTATGTAATCTTTTTAAGCATTCCTCAAGATAGATTGGCGATGCCTACTCAATGACTCATACAGGGACTAGCGTATACTCATCAGGGACTAGTGGCATGTGTGACTTGTTTTTCAAAAAAATGTGCCCACACATATCAAACTAGTTCCACTAAAAAAATACTTATTTTACAAATTAATGCGTTAGAACGAATTGATCGCTATACTTGTCTTATATTTCATTGCATTTTTCATATATTGTTGATTCTCCTACCTGGCTTTTTAGCCAAATAATGCTACTTTTGCCGACGTTTTTTTTTTCGTCGGGAAAATAATTTATTTATTTTTTTATTTTTGCCGACGAAATAAAGCGTCGGTAAAGGTCTTTTTTTTTAAATATTATATTTATTTTTTCATTATTATTTTTCTGTAAACCTGTTTATACACCTATTCATCTACCTATATTCAACATAAAATATGCAATGAAACAAAAGTTACTAAATGAACAGACAACCATCTCCATTTTTCATTAAATCATTAATCTCATTAAACAAATATAACAATCAATAATGATACAGTCTCATATCAATGTCCAATATACATTGATATATATATATATATATACAAATAAACCGAAAAGAAGTCCAACACCCCAACAATTCTGCAACCAACCCCAATGCGTTCATCAATCTGCAATGAGAAAAACAACATTAAAATCTTTATAATGAATTAAATTATAAATTAAAAATAAACATGTATATATATAACTTTTCCTAAGTTTTTCTTCGAACTTTTTTCTAGCCAAAATGTTGACAATCAGACGGCTTTTGCGTCTAATATGTTAACTAGAATTCCGATTCACTAACCGTCAATTCCAACAAGTTACTTAGGCATTGAACAAGGTACCTGTGCTGATTTGTGAACCGTCAGTTCCTACAAGTCACTCTACCCTCGAGCGAAGTGCTCGTGCCGATTTCGGAATTTTCCCGCGGCCGTTTCCCGTTCCGGACCCCCGGCGGGCCGTTTTCGAGCCTAAGTGTTGGAAAATCCTATGTTTCGCACGTAATTCTCTAACCGGGAGTCCTATTTGCGAACCGTCAGTTCCTACAAGTCACTCTACCCTCGAGCGAAATTTCGGATGTAAAACATTTGTCGAAATTTCGGCATAGTCTCCCCTGTACGTGTGACATTTAATTTTTTTTTACAACCTGCTAAGTACCTGTACATGACAAAAAAACACTTCATATAAACAGCCCAATGCCCAACACACTACAAAGTCATTCACCACTACGTCATCAGTCATACACCATTCAACCACAGCACTTGAATACCACAACCCAATGCCCCAACACACTACATCTCGTTATTTTTACCTGTGGGACCCCTACCACCATGAAGTATAAGCTCTTGACATGATGATCTGCTATATATGGACATTGCTCAATGGGCCCGATCAGATTGGAAATTGTCATGCTTGTGTTCTTCAGTTTTACAATATTGGAAAACTTATTAAGATAAGTTGAAAACATAAAACCTTATTCGAATTGGGAATGAGATTCTGCAAGGCTTTCATTTTCTCATTGATCCTGCTCCTCCTCCTCTGTCCACATCAAAAGCTCAATCAGTTAACTAACAACTACAACAAAAAGAATACATGAGGCAGACATATATATTTAAATAATAAAAGAGGAAAGACAACATTTGTATGCCATGTTTAATACATTGTTTAATATACTTAAATAATCATATGTTTCGCACGTAATTCTCTAACCGAGAGTCCTATTTGAGAACCGTCAGTTCCTACAAGTTATTCTACCCACAAGCGAAGTGCCCGTGCCGGTTTCAGAATTTTTCCTCTGCCGTTTCCTGTTCCGGACCCCCGGCGGGCCGTTTTCGAGCCTAAGTGTTGAAAATTAACATATTTCGGTCGTAATTCTCTAACCGGGAGTCCTATTTGAGAGCCGTCAGTTCCTACAAGTTACTCTACCCACAAACGAAGTGCCCGTGTCAGTTTGGAAATTTTTCCGCTGCCGTTTCCTGTTCCGGACCCCCAGCGGGCCGTTTTCGAGCCTAAGTGTTTGAAATTAACATGTTTCGATCGTAATTCTCTAACCGGGAGTCCTATTTGAGAACCGTCAGTTCCTACAAATTAATCTAACCACGAGCAAAGTGCCCGTGCCGGTTTCGGAATTTTTCCACTGCTGTTTCCCGTTCCGGACCCCCGGCGGGCCGTTTTCGAGCCTAAGTGTTGGAAATTAACATGTTTCGGTCGTAATTTTCTAACCGGGAGTCCTATTTGAGAACCGTCAGTTCCTACAAGTTACTCTACCCACGAGCGAAGTGCCCGTGCCGGTTTCAAAATTTTCCCACTGCCGTTTCCCATTCCGGACCCCCGGCGGGCCGTTTTCGAGCCTAAGTGTTGGAAATTAACATGTTTCGGTCGTAACTCTCTAAACGGGAGTCCTATTTGCGAACCGTCGGTTCCTACAAGTCACTCTACCCTCGAGCGAACTGCTCGTGCCAGCTTTGGAATTTTCCCGCGGCTGTTTCCCGTTCCGGACCCCTGGCGGACTGTTTTCGAGCCTAAGTGTTGGAAAATCGTGTGTTTCGGTCGTAATTCTCTAAACGGGAGCCCTATTTGCGAACCGTCGGTTCCTACAAGTCACTCTACCCTCGAGCGAAGTGCTTGTGCCAGTTTCAGAATTTTCCCATGGCCGTTTCCCGTTCCGGACCCCCGGCGGGCCGTTTTCGAGCCTAAGTGTTTGAAATTAAAATGTTTCGGTCGTAATTCTCTAAACGGGAGTCCTATTTGTAAACCGTCGGTTCCTGCAAGTCACTCTACCCTCGAGCGAACTGCTCATGCCGGTTTTAGAATTTTCCCACGGCCATTTCCCGTTCCGGACCCCCGGCGGGCCATTTTCGAGCCTAAGTGTTGGAAAATCGTGTGTTTCGGTCGTAATTCTCTAAACGGGAGTCCTATTTGCGACTGTCGGTTCCTACAAGTCACTCTACCCTCGAGCGAACTACTCGTGCCGGTTTCGGAATTTTCCCGCGGCCGTTTCCCGTTCCGGACCCCCGGCGGGCCGTTTTCCAGCCTAAGTGTTGGAAAATCGTGTGTTTCAGTCATAATTCTCTAACCGGGAGCCCTATTTGCGAACCGTCAGTTCCTACAAGTCACTCTACCCTGAAACGAAGTGGTCGTGCCGGTTTCGAAATTTTCCCTCGGCCGTTTCCCATTCTGGAGCCCCGCGCGGGCTGTTTTCGTGCCTAAGTGTTGGAAAATCGTGTGTTTCGGTCATAATTTTCTAACCGGGAGCCCTATTTGCGAACCGTCAGTTCCTACAAGTCACTCTACCCTGAAACGAAGTGCTCGTGCCAGTTTCAGAATTTTCCCCCGGCTGTTTCCCGTTCCGGACCCCCGGCGGGCCCTTTTCGAGCCTAAGTGTTTGAAAATCGTGTGTTTCGGTCATAATTCTCTAGCCGAGAGCCCTATTTGCGAACCATCTATTCCTACAAGTCACTCTACCCTGAAGTGAAGTGTTCATTCCGGTTTCGAAATTTTTCCGCGGCCGTTTCCCATTCCGGACCCCACGGCGGGCCGTTTTCGAGCCTAAGTGTTGGAAAATCGTGTGTTTCGGTCGTAATTCTCTAACCGGGAGACCTATTTGCGAACCGTCGGTTCCTACAAGTCACTCTACTCACGAGCGAACAGCTCGTGGTTGTTTCAGAATTTTCCCGCGGCCGTTCTCGTTTCGGACCCCCGGCGGGCCGTTTTCGAGCCTAAGTGTTGGAAAATCGTGTGTTTCGGTCGTAATTCTTTAACCGGGAGCCTTATTTGCAAACCGTCAGTTCCTACAAGTCACTCTACCCTCGAGCGAAGTGCTCGTGCCAGTTTCGGAATTCTCCCACGGCCGTTTCCCGTTCCGGACCCCCGACGGGTCGTTTTCGAGCCTAATTGTTGGAAAATCGTGTGTTTCGATTGTAATTCTCTAAACGGGAGCCCTATTTACGAACCGTCGGTTCCTACAAGTCACTCTACCCTCGAGCGAAGTGCTTGTGCCAGTTTCGGATTTTTCCCGTGGCCGTTTCCCGTTCCGGACCCCCGGCGGGCCGTTTTCCGAGCCTAAGTGTTGGAAAATCGTGTGTTTCGGTCGTAATTCTCTAACCGGGAGCCCTATTTGCGAACCGTCGGTTCCTACAAGTCACTCTACCCTCGAGCGAAGTACTCGTGCCGATTTTGAAATTTTTCCGCGGCAGTTTCCCTTTCCGGACCCCCGGCGGGCCGTTTTCGAGCCTAACTGTTGGAAAATCGTGTGTTTCGGTCGTAATTCTCTAACCGGGAGCCCTATTTGCGAACCGTCAGTTCCTACAAGTCACTGTACTACTAGAATTATTCTATCGCTCCCCCAAACTAAATTCAGTGTTTAATCTGGGAGAATATAGCAAATAGTATAACAATGTCATTTGTTCTTTACTCTATTTGTGCTTTGCGTTCAGGCGCAGGAGGGATTCCTTGTCACCTCACAAAATAGAAATATCTCAGTTTTAACTCAAAACTATAAGAAAATTCTGTTGTTTCCACCACTAAACTCGGTGTCTCAATCTCAAAGAAAATAGAGAATAAATACCTAATAAATAGGAAATAATACAGTACAGTGAGTTAAATTTTTGATAGAGAATCAAAATACCAATCTGGATTGCCCACTGAGTTAAGATCACTTTTTATTGGTAACCTAATTAAACCGAACAAATTGGAAGCAGTAGCAGAAAAGCCGTTTTATGCTATGCAAAGCATTTGGAAACCACAACATTGAATGAAGAGAGATCACTAGATGAATATAAATTGGAATGCAACGCACCCTTTTGCCGTTCCAATGGCAATTTTCATTCTAACATCCCATGTTAGAGGGCTCACAGGCCCAACATCACCATGCAGCCATTGCTCCAAATTGCCATTCTCTACATATTCATACAATAGCATCATGTAAAAAGAAACATGAACATTCAAGGTGGTCACAAAAACAAGACAATGCTGTAAAAGAAAAATCACAAACAAGAAAAGCAGAATTGAAATCTAAAGAGGACAGGAAGGACCATACCTTTGGGTGCCTTCTGCACGGTACCCAAGAAGCCCCACCAGGTTCTTGTGCCTCACTTTCCCAATGGCTTCCACTTCCACCTTGAACTCTCTCTCCGCCTGACCCCTACAGAAAAGGTACTTGCCCAGTTATGAAAACCCATAGATAGCCAGGCAAAGATAGGCAAGCAAGCATGTGATCGTTCAGGAATCAGGATCACATCGTTCAGGAATCAGGGTTTTGCCATGAAGTTCCCACTGTGCAGCCTTTCAAATCGGAATCAAGGGGCTGGAATTGAACAACCTCACAGCTGAGACGGCTCCACTCCTTCCTCCCTCACCAAAAATCCACCATGCCCATGGCTGCCCTGGGCCAAAACCGAGCCCAAAACCCCATTCTTCAGCCACGGTTTAAAAAGAAAAAAATAGAGAAATGGAATAAGAGAAGGAAAACGGGGCCCACATACCTGGGCGTCGAAGTACGCACGCCTGCTCCTCCCCTCCTCCTTTTTCTCCCTTCCTTTCCTCCTCTTCTTTCCCCCTTCCGGTTTCTGCCCACTCATCCTCCTGAAACAGCAGCAGAAAAAAAAAGCGCCTAAATGAGGAGAGAGAAAAGAGAGAGCGAGACAGAGAAAGCAGAGAGCGAGAGAGAGAGAGAGGGGAAGAGCAGATCAAGAGAGAGAGAGACAGCGAGATCGAGCGCAGAGAGATCGCGTGCGAGAGAGAGAAATAGGAGAGTGAGAGGAGAGAGCGAGACGAACAGCAGAGAGAGTGAGACAGAGAGCAGGAGAAAGAAAAGAAAAGAGGGAAAAGAGGGCTCTTGGCGGGAGAGGGAAAAAAAACCTGAAAATTTAATGCCACTAATTTTCGTCGCAAAAGAAATAAAATTTTCATCGGCAAAAATTATTTTATTTTTATTATTTCAAAACATGAACTCTACCAACCTTTAAACATCGGTAATAAATATTTTGATACTAATTTTCGTCGATAAAAAAAATATCGATAAAGGACTCTGATTTTTAATTTTCCTAAAAATAGAGTTAAACATTACCGATGTTTTACAAAAAAACGCCGCTAAACGTTCATTTTATCGACGTCATATAATTCGTCGATAATAGTCTCTGATAGTTTTACCGGCGTAAAATAAAAAAAAAAGAATTTCCAACACTTAGGCTCGAAAACGGCCTGCCGGGGGTCCTGAACGAGTAACAGGGTGAGGGGTGGGAGGACAGTGGGGGTGCCTTGTGGTGCATGGTGAATGTGGAATGGGCTCAGGCGCAGTGGGGAGGAGAAGAGAAGGTGGGTAGCAGCAGAGACAGTGGTGGGAAGGAGAAGGAGAAAGGAGAGGAACATGGGAGGAAGAAGAGAAGAGAGGAAGAAAGAACCAAGGGAGAAACGGAGTGGTGTGCAGGTGGGCGCAGGGCGGAATAGAGGAGGAAACAGGGGAGAGGGAGAGGAATAGGGAAAGAAGAAGAGAAGAGAAAAGAGAGGGAGAGCCGAGGAGAGAGGGAGTGATGTGCAGGTGCGCAGGCGAGGGGAGACAGGGGAGGAAGAAGAAGAGAGGAAGGGAGGGAGGAGAGCAGACAGAGAGATGGGGAACGAGGGAGAGAGAGAACAGAGAAGAAAGAGAGAGGAGAGGGGGAATGATGCGCGGTGTGTGCGGAGGGCAAGAAGAGGGAGGGGTGTACCTGGTGCAGGGGAGGCGTCCGGCGGCCCCCTCATTCAGATTGAATTGTTTGAGAGTCGGTTTCTTTCCTTTCATATATTTCATTTAGAATTTAAAAACAGATGACATGGGAGGTACACCTAAACACTGAGGAGATGATGCATCTTCTGAAGTTATGATTAGACCAACCCCCTCTCATAAGTTATATGTGTTGTTGGTACTAAATCTAGTTGTTTCAAACTTTCTTAGTATTTTCTAAATGTTTGAATTTCATTTGTTTGAAGAATTGTTCGTTGAAAATGCATTTCGAATTTAAAAGGAATGTTATGATAAATATGCATGTTTATGAACAAATTGATTTGAAAAAGAATTACTTACAGATACATCCATTAATCAATTAATTTGTTTCCAAATTATTTATATTTGAATGGATTCATAGTTATTTCCACATTTTTCAAATTAAACACGTTTGAAAAATGATTTATCTTGGACTTACAAGTTTTTCAATCTTTTAAATGGAATCATTTTGTAATATCTCATTTCCTTATTAGTTGAGTCTGTAAGTTAGCTGGGTTAAGGGTTTTATGTGTACAGAGAGTCCCTCTTCCGTTAGCCCATTTTTCTCTGAACCTGATCAGAAATCAGGTTTGTCCCAGTTGGGCCGGTCGACCTCTTGGAGTGGTCGGTCGACCGGACATGCGTGCCCAGCAACTTAAAAATTGCGTTGGGCTGTTTCTGTTTCAAAACAGAACTTCTTCAGTTGAGCAGGTCGACACCCTTGAACTCGTCTTCTTCTTCCAATCAGGAAGAAAAGTTGATTTTCTTCCTCCTTTTCCTAGTTTAACTAACGTGTTTCGTGAATGCTATGGTGAATGCTTATGTGATGATTGCGTTTATTTAGCTTCCACATTTTGATTGTTAATCATCACAAGAGACTAGTTTAATTTAATTAAGTTAAAATTGGTCATAGTTGGTCACTATTTGTAGATCACCCTATTCACACCCCGGCCCCCCCCTCCCCTCTAGGGTTAGGCCCCCGGGACTTTCACGAAGTGCAATGGCCCGATGGATAAGAGTATTGAGTTGGCCCAAAAAACTCTTGGGCGCATAAATCCATGTCCTTTAAATCTAATATCGAATATCGGTTCCAAAATTCTTATCTTCTTCCCAGACTGAACGAACTCTGCTTTTCTGCTAAGCAAAAGGATAGATGAGGCCGGTCGTTTGTTTCTCCCAATTTACATATGTAAACATCCCACATGTGAAAAAGATTCAGTAAAATTTATGTTTGTTTACAACATTTACACACTAGGTGTGTGAATCACGTGCTTTTGCTGTGTAAAATATGTGCAAAAGAGGCAATACATTTTCGCTCATGATGAGTGTGAAACGTTTTACATACCGGCCTAGTTTTGGCAGAGCTATAGTGGACACACAACCTGGACGCCTTTTTCAATTTTTTTTAAAATAATTTGGCATTAAAATTTGTGATCCAAACCGATGATCATGTTAGGGGGGCTAAAAACGGCTATGCTACCAAAAGTCAACCGTTGGATCATTATAGATTGTGATGTATAGATGAAAACGTACAAACCATTATATCATCATTTATGGAATTTTGTACGCCCTATTTTCGCAATCCAAATTTTTAGTCCTCTTCAAGAGGTCATTTATAGTTACAGGTCCCAACCCCAAATGTTAATTCAATATGGATCATGAAATATATTTGAAATAAATATCAATCGTTGGATTAATGCACGGTTACTACAATGCATTCACGAGTTAAGACATGCAGTCCGTTTTTTCTACATTTCCGAACAATCTGGATCACTAATGTAAGATAAGGACCATAGACCCTCTTTATATGGCAAGTAACGTCTACTGGATCAAATTCCAACGATTGATCCTTTATGTAATGTATTGTGAGATATTGACAAAAAAGACTAAAGGGTTAAGGTTCAATTTTAAATTTTGTGGGCCACTTTTTCCCGATCTAAACCTAAAATCCTCTTTAAGAGGTCAACAATGATTATCTGGTCAAATCTCATCGCTTGATTCATCATGGATATAATTATTTTATTTTCCTCGGTAAAATGAATATAAAAATAAATAAAAATTATTAAACAGATTTACCGACGTTTTATTTCTCCGCTAAAATTAAAAAACATATTTACCGACGTTTTTATTTTCATCGGTAAAATGAATATAAAAATTAATAAACATATTTACCGACGTTTAATTTCATCAGTAAAAGTAAAAAATAAAAATTTAAAAAGATATTTACTGACGTATTTATTTTCATCGGTAACATGAATATAAAAATAAATGAAATTTAATAAACATATTTACCGACGTTTAATTTCGTCGGTAAAGGTCAAAATTAAAAATTTTAAAACGATATTTGCGGACGTTTTTATTTTCGTCGGTAAAAGTAATATAAAAATAAATAAATATTAATAAATATAATTACCGACGTTTAATTTCGTCGGTAAAGTAAAAATTAAAAGTTTAAAAAAGATATTTGCTGACGTATTTATTTTCGTCGGTAAAAGTAATATAAAAATAATAAATATAATCACCGACGTTTAATTTCGTCGGTAAATTAAAAATTAAAATTTTAAAAAGATATTTGCTTTCGTCGGTAAAAGTAATATAAAAATAATAAATATAATCACCGACGTTTAATTTCGTCGGTAAATTAAAATTAAAAATTTTAAAAAGATATTTGCCGACGTTTTGATTTTCGTTGGTAAAAGTAATATAAAAATTAATAAAAATTAATAAATATATTTACTGACGTTTAATTTCGTCGGTAAAAATTAAAAAAAAATGAAAAGCATATTTACCGACTTTTTATTTTCGTCGGTAAAAATTAAAAAATGATTAAAATTTAAGAATGGCCTTTACCGATGTTTTTTAAAATTCGTCGGTAAAGTGTACACTTTTAGCCACGTTTTTTACGAAACGTCGGTAAAAGCCTATACTTTTGCCGACGTTTTTAAGGAACGTCGGTAAAGGTGTACCCTTTACCGACGAAAGTGAAAACGTAGGCAAAAGTGTACCCTTTACAGACGAATTTTGAAAAACGTGGCTAAAAGTGCAACTTGTTGTAGTGCAAGCCCGAGTTTGTTAATTGAGGATTCAAACCGTCCAACAGTAGGACCCACACTCAGGTTTAGGGTTGGAATCTCTTACCAAGCCGAGAGGTGGCAAAAAACTTGGCCTGACCCGCTAACACGACCCTGATCCGACCTGTATTTCACCCGTCAAACCCAACCCGCACAAATATGGGTTGGTCATGGGTCAAGGTTTAATAACTCACATAAGAAATGGGTGGGGTTAGGGTTAACCCTCCCAACCTGCATGACTCGCATATACTTCCTTTATCTTTATATTTATTTTATGTATGAGTTATGCTGCTAAACTTTCAGGGCACTTTTCACAAAAAAGCCCCTCTTTTAGCCAATGAAAGTGTGACACGTGTCATCAATGATATATTAATCCATTATCTCTCCTAAACATTGATGGACCGCGCTCCTGCTCGGTTCTACCGAGGTCGGCGGACGTGGGAGTCTGTCGGGTCCGACCCTTTCGTAACCGGGGGGCAAGGGCGTGCATCAACATTTCTTTTTTTGTGTGGGTGTGCCAGATTTTCTATTTTACTTGGAATTGCAAGTGGTGATCCAGAGATCAACCTTCGCAAGTAAAAAGGAAATCAACTTCTTTCAAGTTTTCCATTGCACATATATTTAAGAAAAGAGACATTTCTTGGTTTGCCGTGAAAGGCGATTTTTTTGGCATTTATAGCCGATTTTTGGCATTTATAGTCGGTTTCTGGCGTTTATAGCCGATTTTGGCGTTTATAGCCGATTTACAATCCTTATCAATAATGAAAGACAAGAGTTGTGATTTTTGTCTCTTTTGAAAAAATACAAACTACAATGAAAAGCAAGAAAAGGAGGATCTAACTTCTCAGGAGATTGTGGGGGACCCATTTAGATTGACGGTCGCAAGCCATATGTGGGCTTCGCCATCATCCATGCAGATGAGAACAGAGGATGCTATTGATTCGCTTGGCTTGGCTATAACCTCAGGTTTTTAGAGAACAAAGACCAAAAGAAGGTCCTATGTCCAATGAAAAGCCGAGTAGACAGGCTTGAAAAGCCATGTCTAAGCCATTGGCGGCAGAAGGAGAAGGCAAGGACCTTGGGGGGGGGGGTGTTGGGATTGGTGTATGCCCTAAAGCCCACTAGCTTGCACTCTCATCTTTTGTTAATGGATATTTAACTGGCTATTTAATGGAATGACTCTTTTATGCTTAAACATGTATATATGTATGGTTGTGTAAGGCCCATTGTTTCTAGTAAATGAATTAGGTGTGTAGTGTCTACACACAGATAGGTCTAATTCATGGACAACTGGAAACATCATATTTGTTCATAACTGAAAGATGGAGCTGGGCACTTCATCTTGGTAGAAGTTATAATGAGATACTCTCCTATATAGGGTGACATACCTAAGTCACGGGAGGGCTTTTCCGGATCTATCTCATTAGTGCATGTGTCATGCATTGAACAGGACCGTTGTAGGTGTGATCTCTAAAATAGTACTATCACAGAAAAGAGATCAAGTCACCTCATGCTACTAAGTGACCGGTGCTCTTAATCTTGAGCATTTGTGGATGAACTGACGAAGTCAAGTTCTTGCGCTTTAATTCACTATGGGTGAGATTCTATTCATGGGTCAACAGCTCTGTGTTTTGGGTACTCGGACTTGATCAGTTGGGACGTGCAAATGCAATATAGAATCTATGCCATCTGATGATGGAATAATCGTCCCCTTAGAATTATCCGATTAATCATCAAAATCTAAGATCTTAGTATATGGATGTTCCATATGGATATTGAACTTGTGGGTCGCTCCCTGGATCAAGAGAATGATATTCGAATGATGATTATGTTTAAGGATATGAAGTTCTAAGGTTTAGATGTAATCGGGAAGGTTGATAGTACATATGATAACCTGACTCGATTATGGATGTTACATAGAGGGGCATTCAGGTCATTACACTTAGTAGGTCGAAGACAACCGTCATTTTATGACGAGCTTATTATAATATATATTTGTCCTTGGAGTTCAACCATAACTCTTTAGTGGAATGAGTTAAGGTTAAAATGATCTTTATGTTGCTATGGGTTTAGCATGGACATTTGGTCATTTTGGGAGCCAATGGCAAATATGTCTTTTGGTCCCTTCTCTAGTCACTTACCAAGATTGGCATGGTTTCCTAAGATGTTTAGATAACATAAGGATGAACTATTTTAGTGGAAAAATAATTTTGAGTTTGAATTCAAATAGGCCTTTGATGGCATACATGAATTTAACTCTAGATAAATTATATGTGGGCCATGGTGTGCATTGATATGTGGGATGTCCATAATAGGATTTCCATGGGTAAGGTTTCCAACTTTGAGTAGGACTCTACTTGGAAAGTTGGACTCCTCTTTGGATTAGTATTCCTATGAGTTAGTTTCCTTTTGGATTAGGAACTTAAAATTAGTAAGTGTTCTACAACTAGTATTACTAATTGTATGGAAAGTTCCTTTTGGTTTCCTTTTCTAATTAGAGTGTTTCTTAAAGGAAATAAGTCTTTCCTTTTTGGACATAAATTAGAATAAGGAGAGATAACTAAATAGGAAAGGCTTCCCATAGTTTCTATAAAAGGAGAATCATCCCCTTTGGACGTCCATAACAAGGAAGCTAAGAAGAATGCCTTTGCAAGTTTCACAACACACTTTGTGAAACAATTTGTGAGCACAAGGAGAGCCCCACACGTCCAGCCTTGGAAAGGTTCTCTTCTTGAGAGAAGAAAGCTTGAGGTCTGAGATTTTCCCTTAGAGAAATAGTTCTTAATACCTAGATTAAGATCCCACCATCTTAGCCAATCAGATTTGGAAGTGAGATAGAGGAGAAGATCAAAGGCAATACTAGTGCAAGAAAATTCCAGCAACTTGTTTGCAAATTGCAAGTCTGAGTTCGCGCCTTTGGATCTATTTTTTCAGAGATTTGAAGTCTACAAATCTTTGAGGTATGAGTCTTCTTCATTCTCCTTTAATTATACACTTGTTGGTCATGATTAATGGAGTTTCTATGCGATTCTTTATGGCTGATTCCGCTGCATAGTGCAGAAATCAGATTTTTTAAAATCTGTCATGCTTTGCATCAACCATAGTAGTCTCTTTATGAGAAGTTTCAGATCTGAATCGCGATTTCCTTCAGTGGTATCAGAGCCACTCCATGTGAAATCATGATCCCATGTTGTGTGTAATTAATCCTAGATTGATTATGGGTATGGTGGCACCCTATTAAAGTTATGTTGTGATGCATGTTGTGTGCAAGTTTCATTAACATTGCTGGAATTTATTTTCCAGATTTGTTTAATGATGCACATAGTGAGTTTGCATGCACTAACCTCTTTGTTTGCAGCCATGTATTGCATCCTTGATGGTTCGCATGATTGTTATGTGGATTTGGATGTTTTTTAGTTAGTTGGAAAGTGTACGATTGCGCGGTTAGCATCATAGGAAGTTGTAAAGTTTCCTTAATTTATTCCAACTAGTCTTGATGTAAGCTTTCTTGAAAAGCATAGGAATCTCCAATGTAATTTTGGTTTTGTTTTTCATGGTTTGCTTGTATAAATCAATTTATGGAAACGAGCAAGAAAAGGAAAGTTTCAAGACAAGAAGGTTGCAAGAAATTGGAGTCCTTGGAGATGAAGGAGTCAAGACTTCTAGATGCATGAGGAGTCCTAATTCGATTAGGATTTGAAATCCTAAGAGCAAGGAGCCATCAAGGATTGCATACTTTTATTTGCTTTTATATATGGAATGCATGGATGAATGCTTTATATAATTGCTATAATTGTCACCCTAGAAACATGGCCACCCTTAGGCTCTAAAATTGGCATCTTTATTGTATTAGATTGTTTTTAGTTTGGCAAATTATTTTAAACGGAACTTAGACCAGCACCTTCTATTTGTCTAAGGTTTAAAATTGGATAGGGTTTAGTTTATCTTGGTACCCTTGGTTTCCAAAGGAGGCTAAACTAAATCTAATTAGATGCTACCTATGGGTTTCATAACCCAAGATAGGTTTTGACTCTTTGAAGGGATTTGCTCAAATGTTTTAAAGCAAAGGTTATTTGATTTTAAGATGACTTAAGTCATAAATTTAATTAACCAGTTTGCTAGATTTAAAAAGAGCTTTTGAGTAAAACAATGTAAAGGTCAAAAAGTATAAACCCTAGTGATAAATAATCAAGTGGGAGAGGGGTTTTAGGAAAGACCCCACGGCCTTCCATTTCGGTTCATGTTCTCTCATTAAAGTGTTAGTGGGAAGGCCATCCCTTCGGTGAGTTCTTTAACTGAAGACCGCTTTGATGGGTTAATGGATGAACTAATGTGAAGATTCGTAATGAGGTGTAGTAGGAGCGGCCATCCTTCGTGGAGTTCTTTACTAAGACCACTTCTATAGAATGTCAATGAAGTGTTGGTGGTAGCGGCCATCCCTTCGGTGGAGCTCTTTACTAAGTTCACTTCTAGGAAGGATAAAAGTCTTTTCCCTTCGGAAGACTTAATCATAGACATTCTGGGGAATTTTCAAGAAAGGTTATACACTTGACATAAGACGGTGATGACCTCTCCTTAGGAGTTAAGGGTTGTCATATGAGGCCAAACCAATCAGTGATTGGACTACTCACTGGATGTGTGTCCAGATAGTGATAATCAAATAGTCTGCCTTAATTCAACGTGACTGTAGGCTCGGCCATCCCTTCGATGGAGGTCTATGAGGAGGTTGAAACACTGATACATTATAATTGGGGTTGAATAATGTAAAAAGTTTTGTGCTTTGTTTTTCCTTTTGTAACACACCATATACATAGTTACTATATACTGCATGTCTAATTATAAAACCGTTTTATATCCAGAAAGAGATGGGTAAAGACTCTTTTAGTCCTTGATGTGCATTCTTCGTGAGATAAACTGACTGGCCCTAACTACATGATTGGAAGAGAAATCTTGACATAGTACTCAACTGCTGAGGAGTACAAGTATGTCTTGCTGGAAAACTGTCCCGATATTGATACTATCTCTACTGATGACCAGCGGAGGCTGA